>KN504194.1:8762-25175 GCA_000787155.1 Scartelaos histophorus | reverse complement strand
AGTAACTCACAATTTTGCACAATGTAAGACCTTTTACGATCACATAACCCAACTTATTGATCAGTTTAGCTAGTGCAGGACAACTGTGGATAGGTTCTGCCGATAATGAAGACTATCAGTGCAACGCCGTTTGACCACTGAGAGTGAAACCTAATCAAAAATACAAAATGAAAGATAATAAAATCGCACCGAGGCCCAGCTGTCGGGCAGATGCAAAAGTCTGTCCATTTGCTGCTGCCTCATAAAAGTTTATAACACATATTTTCCTCAAGGACAAACAGAGATACAACTGCACGGTACCATCTGCAACTGGGCAAACTTCAAATAAAACAATATAACCTCTTAATTTCTGTGCTTCATAAATGCCGTTAAGAGTCCAGATGTCAGATATAACAGAAAGAGGAGTTGAAAATTGGACTAAAACTTCTAATGGCTGAAACTTGTGGGGACAGACAGCATCAAAATGGACCTTAATAGACTGTAATGAAGTGTGAATAGACAGCCCATTACACATTAAATAGATTATTCAAACATCTGCTGTCAAATTATTCTGTATTTGTTCCTCCGTAAATCTTCAGACACATAAATGATTCATGAGCGGAGCAGCCTGTTGACAGCTGCCACCGCCGACAAAAACTCCACATCGTAAAGAAGAAAACGTGACCCAACCACTGTCTAAGGTTGTAGGTTTAAACGTGCATCATGTACATGTTCCACAGTGTGACATTAAACGCTTCTACTTTACATTTATCCAATTACACGTGGTTTTGTAGCTCAAAAATGCCTCGAAAAACAGGCATTCTGACTGTGGGCGGGGTCGTCTCTCCACAGATCAGACTTGTAACTTGGTCTGAGTTGGTTTCCATGGAGATAGAAAGATTTAATACCGTACTGTGAAACATTTTGTGAAGAAAAGCATTTGATGAAAAGAGAAAAGTTACTAAGTTTAATGTTGCAGGTAGTTTTGAGGAGCAAAATGTATCGCTATAATAATTCATTACATATATAAGTTAGTATTATCTTATTAGTAGTAGTTTATGTTCCAATTTCTTGCACCATGTCACTTGCTTTACCCAGAATTTTCCATATTAAAATGTTCTTACTCCATCCCAGCAACCGGTCAGATCTTTAAAGCGGCGATCCAGTGCACAGAAGGTATTTTTGAGCATTAAAACATGCGTAATTGAATGAAAAAGTTATGTTTAGCCTCATAGGTGTGAACATTCTTGGCAAAGCAGTAACATCTCCATGGAGACACACAGGTAGTAGACTTAAAACAAAAAAAGTTCCAAGTTTAACTGTGAACTAATGTCGTCAAGATAATAAACTTTCAAACTCTATTTCCATACTAAGGAAGAGACTCCAAACTCAATCCATCTAAATGTAAATGTGAGGTAGAGCTGCATAGAGCGACGCATACATAGAAACAAGCAGATGACATATATTATATTATTACATATTATTAGACATATTATTATATTACCATGTGGTTTTATATTTGTGTAATTCCTCAGTCGTCGTGGACAAACACCAGCCTATGTGCTCTTATGGAAAGGTTCATTTCTGTCCTGTGAATGTGACTTTTTCAGTATCTATATCTGCTCAATTGACTAGTATCTGATTTTTTGTACTGTAGACCAGCGGTCCCCAACCCCCGGGCCGCGGACCAGTACCGGTCCGTGGGTCATTTGGTACCGGGCCGCACAGAAAGAATAAATAACTTTAGTTATTTCAGAATCCGAAAGATATTTTATTTTGAAAAATGACCCGATTCTCTGTTACATCCGTCTATGTCACTCTTGACGCAGGTCCAGGCTCTTCTTGGTCACCGCTAAAATAAAACCCAGGAGCAGCAAAATGTGTAAAAAACAAACGTCTTTGGAAAGTTTCTTTGCAAAGGGGAAAAGGCCCAGCCAGGAGACAGAAGAGGAGCCTACGACTTCCAAGAAAAAGAAAGCTACATTTAATAGACAATATCAGGAGTCCTACTTAAAATACGGATTTATCCCAACAGGAGATTCCCACTGCACCGAGACGCTCTGCATAATATGTGACGACCGAATAAGGAAATTAAGCCTCAAAACTGCTTCACCACTTGGAATGCAGCTCATATCATATTATTTAGTTGTATTTATCCGCCACACCTTAAACGCCGGTCCCTGAAAATATTGTCTGACATTAAACCGGTCCGTGGGGCAAAAAAGGTTGGGGACCGGTGCTGTAGACAACCCAACTTCTTCTTCAATATGTACATGAATCGCAAATTGAACGGCACTAAGCAATATCTGAAACTGAAATATGGTTGAGGTTTAGTCTGTCTCCTTCAAAACAACATAATGATTCCATCTACAACAAATTCAATACAAATCTGTCACTTTGGATTCCTGCTTCATTCTCCCAGAGACACGGCTACATTCTTTTACTAGGACAGTCTGTTCGTCCCCCTCTCTCTTTCACTATTGACTCAACGCCATGATTCATCTCCCCACTGGTGATTATTTCATGTATTTGAGAGGCGCACGAAACTCCACTCCCACATCTGCCCTAATGAACGAACACAGGCAAAAACGTCATTCTATTTGGCTTTTGACACACACAAATGTTTTAATGTGTGTGGCCAAGTGGAAGGCTGTTTAGATTATTACTACACAGGTTTATCATTCAGTAAATGAGAGATAAATGAGTGTTTGGGCTCATGTTACACTAGAATGTTGTTCCCTCACCAAAACATACCTGCAGTTGTGTTTTGTTTCATTCACACATGTTGCAGATTTAGGCTGAATTCTTCTCTCAAACAGAAAACGTTTGTTCTACCTTGTGATGTTTTTGAATTCCAAACTACAGTAGAATCATTTCCAATCTCTACTGAACAAAAGGTAAAAGGAGCTGTTAACTTGATAACAACCACTTCATGACATCACAATGTGGAACAGAGCATTTTGAGCTTTGGAAATGCAGACAGACTAATAATAAAGAGTTACTCAAACATGTGTGAATGAAACAAAACTCCAGGTATGTTTGATGAGAACATTTTCACATGGCTTAAAGCTCACAAGAGTCAGTTTGTGTAATATAAGAGCTTTAAGTACATTTTAAGACACATTATGTTTTAGCTGCATCAATGTTAAATGTTAAACTTACAGTATCCACATCTGGTGCCTCCCTCAAACACAAACCCATTGGGCACTGGTCCATAGCGGCGCAGGTCTGGGAGGCTCCAGTGTCCGATGATGACGGGGGGGACGTCCCGGGCCAGGGCCAGCAGGTTGTTGCACAGGTGAAGCGTCGCGGGGCCACTCTCCAACTTGGTCCCAGGTAAAACCACCACACAGAACCTATGGACTGAACGAGGAACAAAGGTCATTTTCACTTTATTCTGACAGTTTTAAAATCTGAATCATTTTATTGTCACAAACTGAGATTTTGTTTCAACATTATTGTGCAACACAGAGAAAGAGTAATAATAGTTAAATGTGAAATGTAACTAAAAGACTTAAATACAAAATGTATAAAGAATAGACAGAACAACATCAGTGAAACTTTACTAAGACTAAAACATCACCATAAATGCAATCAGAATAATTAAAAATGTTTTATTTAGGTTTTGTCAACCTCTTTTCCCTGAATTAATTTATTCTAATTTATTTATTATTTTATCATGTTTTTCCTCTATCCAGAGACAATCGCAGGAGGGGTGTGGGTAAAACCTCATGTTTGCAGTAATCCACATCCCTGTCGCAGTCCTGTGCTGTTCTCCTCATTTATTTGGGCTTTGAAGTGGCATGAAGAGTCCAGTTGGCGTGTGACCCCTTGTGGCCAGAACATGTAATGTCAGAGTTGTGGACAAATAGATGATTAACATGCAGATAGAGTTACAAACTGTTCACTGCACTGACTCAGACAAGCAGCTGCAAACAGCTGGAGGGAAATCCCTGAGTGTCTCTGAACTAAAGAACAATTCAATAACTTCTTTGTCTTAAACTTTGGTCGTGGCCAATTTAACTAGAAGAGCAAAGAGACTCGAGTGTTCATGTAAAGGCTCCATGTCACACTGTTTAATGATGTTGTTTCCTCATTAAAATCATACCTGGAGTTGTGTTTTGTTTCATTCACACAAGTTTAACACACAGACTTTGCATATTTAGGCTGAGTTCTCCTTGGAAAACAGAAAACACTGTTCACCTTGTGATGTCATGTGGTAATACAGGAAGTGCTCCATTGTGTTTCTCTTCTCCTTCACACCTTCATTAGAATCATGTGGATAATTTCCAGTCTCTACTGAACTAAAGGTAAAAGGGAGATGTAGAAAACTACTTCATGACATCACAAGGTGGGACTGAGCCTTTTGAGCTGTGGAGACGTGAACAGACAAATAAACCAGGATTATTCAAACATGTGAATGAAACAAAACACAACCCTGAGTATGTTTTTGACGAGGAAACTGCATTCGTGTTAGACCTTTAAATGATGAAAGAGATAGACTGATATATGGGTGGGCCGATATTTCCACTTTTTAACATATCTGCTTTAATAAAAGGCTGAGAACTTTGCACATCAATTACTTGAAACGGGCGCGTTGGGAGAGAGGGAGCAGCCCAAGAACATAGAGAAAAATCCTGCACAGTCTGACTTGTAAAATGTGAGATTTATTAAGACATACAGCGTTTCGGCACTAGGCCTTCATCTTAATAACCCTCAATCCTAATAAATCTCACATTTTATAAGACGGTGTGCAGGATTTTTCTCTACGTTCTAGCATATCTGAGTCTCAAATTTAGTTTTCACTGCACAAAACGTGACTCTCCTATTGAGTTTGTAATACAACATGGACATGGATGAGTTTGTACTACATTCAGATTTGATAACTGGGGGAAAATCATCTTAATCTTATCACTCATCCATTTCCAGGCCTTTTCTCCATAGATAAACTCCACTACCAACAAGATCAGGGAGATGAGACTCCACGGAAAAATGTATTTAATGAACCAGAACGATCAGTCACTGTTGAGCTCCATTACTTTCACCACTTTAACAGAATAGGTATTTTCTCCCATAACTCTATAATTAAACTTGCAATGCACACTGAGAGTTTTTCAATTAACTCGCACAAAATCAAAGTGAAATTGTGTCGAGTTAATTCAGACTTTTACTGAAACCAGGTGAAACTTTTGAGAGGCAGCGGTGAGGAAAGCTCCACCATGTGTCCTTCGTCACCGCTCGGTTGTAACACAGATTTATTTGGTGTGACAGGGCACAGTAAAAGCCGTGTGGACAGTGGCAGGGGGCCCGGGCTGGCAGGTGAAACCCTGGCCCCTCTCCACCGTCGGGGGCCACACACAGACACCGACGGCGCTTTAAAAACACAGGTGGACGTGGAGATACATAGGGGAGCATGTTGACTTCACACGAACACAAGAACAAAACTAAACAAAGCAGTGAGTGTCCAAATGCTCCGTCACACCATTAGACGGGCTGGAAACTGGCCTCCAACCGAGACCTTCAAGTTGTGCAGTTTTATTTTCAAATCACAAAAATTTGGACACACACTCCCATTTGATTTTTGTTGTTTGTTTTTTTACATTTGATATGCAATGAATGAATTAAAAGGTTTTATTTGTCTCAAACTGTAACATTTAACAAGTCACAATGAGTTGGAGAAGGAGTTTTACATTAATACCAACATATGCATACAGAAGACATCAAATAGGAAGATATATATTATTTAGTAAAAGAAAACGTTAAATAAAAGAAAAGAGTGGCTTATTTGAGGATTTGGTTATAAAATACTTAATATATAGTAGTTATTTCACATGTTTTTATCTTTGCTACATAATTTCATATATTTTATGTCATATAGTTGATGTTTTCTTGTGTATATAAAATGTAAAAAGTAGTAACTATATAGAAACACTGAGTGAGAAGGTGAGGCCAAACTTTAGTTTAATCTTTCTGGTACAATTTAGGGGAAAAAAAAGTTGCATAAACATAAAATTAGCACCAGATTAGCATCACTTAATCCCATACTGTGGAACATACCAAGTAAAGCAATAACATCTCCATGGAGACTAGAGAGTGATGGATCCTACGCTAGAAAAATTACATAATGCACCTTTAATTTCATGTACTTTGTTTAAAAAATAGTATTTCTATGATGCGTTTGCCTTCACTGAGTTTTGAAGTTTTTGCTAGACAGATAAATTAATCCCGTACTGCGGAATATTCCAGGCAAAGAAATAACATCGCCATGGAGACAAGCAAATGACAGAAAGATTGCATAATGTAGCTTTAATACGATTACAGTTATATGATTTTCTATGTTTTGTTTGTCTTCGCTGAGTTTCGGGAGTTGTTTTTTTATGTAATACCTTAACTTTATATTTGGCCGACTGTTCTCCTTAAATAAAGCATGAGTCAAGCTGTATATCCACAGAGTCAGAAACTATGATTTACCTGCAAAGGCGTTTATAATTCACACCTCTCACTAACAAGCTGCTACTCTCCAAGTTAATATTATACCTGTTTACTTTGTTTATCACGGGAATCAACTTTGGAGTTTTTGTTTTTCCTACGGGTCTGATAAAACTTTGAACTGTGAGATACTTAGAGGTGGATACATCAGCCACAAATTGTAGTAAATTTACTTCAAAATAATATTCGTAGAAGAACAAAGCGTAAAGTAGGCGTAAAAGGTCTGTTGTTGCTTGTGCCACATGGAGCAGTGGTGGTCAACATGGTATAAGTATTAACAAGAGAGATATAAGGGTTTAGTTTGGGGCTCACCTTCCCCCAGGCTGTATCTGAGCCGGGCCTCCCATCCCAGCAGAACCTCTCTGGAGTCGAACCCGAGCAGAGCGCACTGGTTCAGGCAGAGGATGGTCAGAGTGAAGGCGGCGCCCTCAAAGCACAGTCCAGTCTCCACACCACAGATGTCCTCCAGAGTCACACAGGCCCTCTCTCTGCTCCCCTGGGTTCTCTCGCATTTGTCTTTATAAACCAGCAGCACGAGGCAATCTGTGGAGATCCACACATGAGATCACATTACACATTTACATTCTGGACATGACATGGGAAGTATAAGCTGGACTTAGACAAGCTCTCATCGGTTTGGCTGTTTGGAGAAGAAGAGGTGATTGCACAATCTCTACCCACTGCTGCTGAAAGATGAGTCCTATACAGCTGCAGCCTCTGGTTGTTTCTGTGTATTTAACCCAAACAGCATTAGAGGCTCGACGTAAAGATGCGGCCCAATTGTAGTTTTGTTTTCAATTTGTACTTTGAAAAAGTGTAATTGAAATGTAGCGGCGGTCATCTGGACCTTTAGCACTTTTGGCAACATGGAGTGTCAACTGAGCAAACACGGGTGAGTGCGCGCTCTCCCCTTCACACGATTCTTAATGCGCATAGCTGAGGTATGAGCGCAGACAGCTGTGCTAACAGCGACATCAAAGATGCGGGATCACAGTCAAACCTGTGCGGAATGTGCAGCCCTACGGCCACAGAAAAATCTTCACTTCAGCCAAACTTTGTACAGGGGCTGAAACTTGCTTTAAACTGGGGTCGGTAATGCGCGGAGCAGAAGCGCTCATAAGATCATAACTGTGCTCTTTGGTAAAAGAGGCCATTAAAAGGTAAGACGTTTCATTTTCATTGCAGGAAACCCAGGCCTGATCTATCTCGTCAAACTGTCTTCTCCTCTGAACCCTCAAACGACATCAAGCGTCAGAAATATCAGCTCTGTCCGTGTGACGCATTTACGTGCGCACTTGTTTACGCACAAAGCCACAGCCCAGCACGTGCACGGCAGACTTGATAAAAACTAAACACTGATGTGTCACAATTGCGTTGAATAACGGGACAGGATTTACCTGCTACAGGAGACGGTTTGCGGAGGGTGATCCACCTAGTTTTCCACTGCAGAACAAACAAAAGTGCACAAACTTTTACATGAGTTTAGTCAGCAAAAGTAATAGATCCAAATCCATGGACATTTCTATAGTTGATAAGGACCTTTTTCCCGTCTCTGAGTCTGGCATATCCCTCCACGACCACAGAATCCGTCATCTTCAGTCATGGTTCCTGACAGCTGCAGAGGCGCTGCCTGACTGAGGGGTCACTTTCAAAATAGCTGTGCTCTTGGTTCGCGAGGCGCAAACTCGCCCCCAGCTCGGCACATGGAAAATGGCATGACAGGCAGCTTGTTTGTCTGTCCCATGGACTGTCCACCCACTGACTGTTACAACGCCACCTGGGCCGTCCCAGACCACCTGCTGCCGCTGGGAAATATATGCGCAGCCAATCAGTGCACGTCTCGGTCATCGTAATGTAATAATATATATATTTTTTGTAGAAGGCCTCGACCATATCCAACAACTAGGAAAAGTTAAAAGAACAACACAAAAACTGCACTGTAGTGAGGATTCTTTTTTTAAACAATAAAAATAACCATAGTTTATTCACAGTATAAAAATGATAAGCCAGATAACATTGCAAATACAGAGGAATAATATTATAGCACAAAAGTCATTCAACAATCACTAGAGTCTCTCAAAAGTCTGTTCATCTGTTGTTGGTTTTCCGTCCGATCACTGAGTCGATCCAGTCGATGTAGTTGCCCACTTTGGTGTAGACTCCTGGTTTATCAGCGCGCCCACAGCCATCTGCCCAGCTGATGATCCCGTACAGGAAGCTGACATCACCCTTTGCACAAGCCAGAGGCCCCCCGGAGTCGCCCTGGGGAGAAGCACAGATGAGGAGCCTGCCTATGTCTGCACAGATAAACTTACAGCACAGCGACCAAAGCACAAACAGCTGAGTCACACAAAACACGAGCTATTAATGAAGATTTAGCCTCCCCGGAGATAAACAGTTAACTGTGGCATTTCATTTAAGAGTTTGATTCTCCTGCACAAGTGAGTGGGCTGCAAGTATCTTCTTTCTAAGTGCAGCTCCATTAGACTGTTACACTCAGTTAAGTTTAATACCAACCTTTCTGAGTCACAGCACAGGGTCAACAACTGCCATAGATTTTAGTGTCAGAGCACATCATGAGCCAAATTAAAATATAATGACGATAAAGTGAAATGACAATGAAGTAGAAGATCTTTGTTCACATTTCGCCTTATGAAAAGACATTAAAGAAACGATTTGCATTAAACCTAACAGCAACATTTTATTACTAACAGTGTCTCCTTAAAATAACCACTATCCAATTCATCATCAGCACCCATAATGAATTAAATGTTAGATATATGTGTTCGAATACCAAGGAACATGCAGGGACAAGCAGGTATTGGACCGTCTGCGGGGAAAGTTACGCAGATAAATGATATATATAGATGGATGCAGTGCAGTTTTACCTGGCAGGCGTCCGCGCAGCCGTTGAGCCCTGCACAGATCATGTCCGATGTGACGTGGTTGCCGTAGATTTCAGGTTTTCTGCAGGTTTCATGAGGGATGAGCCTCACCATGGCCTCTTGTAAACCCGTGTAGACCTCACTGTCTGGCAAGAAACAGCCCTGTTACCACACGTGCCACAACAGCATCGTCCTCATGTAGGTTACAGTTCAATAAATACCCTCTTTAATGTCCTATATTACACATGCAGTATTGAGTCATGTTAAAATCTTGTTACATCATCACAAAACAAACCTGGAGTTGTGGGTTTTTTTGTTTCGTTCACATGTTTAACACACAAACTCTGCAGGAAACAGAAAACTCTCTGTTCCTTGTGATGTGGTAAATCCTCCACTGTGTTTTTTAAACTCCACACACTTACACTTGGGTAACTGGATGGTTTCAACCTTGGAATTGTCTATTTCAACTGAACAAAAGGTAAAAGGAGCTGTTAACTGGAAAACTACCACTTCATGACATCACAACATGGAGCAGAGGGTTTGGGGATACAAATGGACTAACACAGGATTACTCAAACATGAACTATAACTATGTCTAATACAGGACTTTTAATTAACTACAGTCTGTAAAATGAACAAATAAATCCATAATGCATGAAGTTTGTCTGTGAGGTGTGACTGTGTGTAACACTCACTCTCACGTATGTGTCCCCAGCCGCTGATACTGCAGCAGTACTTATCAGGGAACGTCATGGCTTTGTCTGGGAGGCAGATGGGCCGGATGAAGGGGCTTTTCCTCACACACCGGCCGTCCTGCTTCTTCAGCTTTATCAGAACTGACACAAACATAAAAAACAACTTTAAATTGGGATTAAACACCTCCACCTCCAACCACACCCACACTGCAAATGGAGCTCAACAGTGATCGCTCACTCCGGATCCGGAAGTACATTTTCCATAAATGTTTTCCCATTTTCCATTCCATTTTCAAAAGACTCAAATATTAAGAGTATAAAACAGAGGCTCAGCAGCTACATGATAACTAATGTACCAGTAGAAACACAGTTGTTTTATGTCGAAAAAGGACATTTAAAACACAAGTTTATAATATAAAGTTTCAGCAATAGATTTTAAATTGAAAAAACGATATGTCTTGTGGTCATTAGTTAATACATAGCTGATTATCCAGAGCAAGTTTTCAAACCTTTTTTTTTTCTTTTTTTTAAAGTTCACGAGAAAAATTAATGGGAAACTTTGTCCCGGAACTGGGGGCAGGACTGTGGAGCTGCTCAACTGTGCAGTACCTGAAGGACTAAAGAAACAAGTGTGAGAGGAGGAGCCTGAAGTGTGATTGGTCTAACAGGGACCTGAACTTTAAACATCCACCACTGCAGCCTTTGTAATCAGAAACATCTGTCTGTAATCAGGGCAATGCTGTGTAATGTCACCAACTACTTGAAATTGCAGAGGACATACTTGGATTTAAGCATTTTTGACCTGCAAATTAACCAAGTTTGTAATAAGGTTGCCAAAAAATAACTAGAAACAGAAGATTATGCTGTTCAGAAACTGTTTAGAGACAGAAAAAGTTGATTTCGTGTTTAGTTCCACTTTAAATGCCAAGCGCTAGACTCCGAGACTCCTCTGGCCCATGAAAATGCCACACTGCTCTATGACTGTGTGTGTTGGTGCGTGCATTTGTTGGCGTGGAGGGGGCACAGCTGTTGAGGTCCACAGCTGTGCGCAGAAAATCCCCTTCTTGAGTGAGTTTGTGGTTTCTCAAAGTGGACAAGAGGTCTTCAAGTTTGTATGAGTCACTGCTGTGTATCCAAGTGTCCAGTAATTACCAATGTCATGCAAGGTTGGGTTGTACACGGAGAACGTTTTGGGAAAGATGTACTTCTCCACGCCGAAGGTTTTGGTGTTTGAGTCGGTGACGTTGAATCTGTGCTGTCCAAACACCACTCGGATCTGAGATATCAACGGGCTGCAAGAACAAATAAAACAAATGAAACGTCTAAACAAGGAGTAAACCTGCATCTAAATCAAGACTAAAGCGTGACTAAAGCAGAACTAGACCAGGTCTAAACAGGACTAGACCAGGACTAAAGCAGAACTAGACCAGGTCTAAACAGGACTAGACCAGGACTAAAGCAGGACTAGACCAGGACTAAACAGGACTGGACCAGGACTAAACCAGAATTAGAACAAGACTAAAGCAGGACTAGATCATGACTAAACCAGGACCAGAACAGGACTAAGTCAAGACTAGAACAGGACTAAGCCAGGACTAGAACAGGACTAAAGCAGGACTAGAACAGGACTAAAGCAGGATTAGAACAGGACTGAACCAGGACTAGAACATGACTAAACCAAGAGTTGACTATGACTAAACCAGAACTAGAACAGGACTAAAGCAGGACTAGAACAGGACTGAACCAGGACTAGAACAGGAATAAACCAAGAGTTGACTATGACTAAACCAGAACTAGAACAGGACTAAGTCAGGACTAAGTCAGGACTAGAACAGGACTGAACCAGGACTAAACAATGAGTAAACCAGGACTAGAGCAGGACTAAAGCAGGACTAGACAAGGACTAAACCAGAACTAGAACAGGACTAAGTCAGGACTAAGTCAGGACTAGAACAGGACTGAACCAGGACTAGAGCAGAACTAAACCATGCCTAGAACATGACTAAACCAAGAGTTGACTATGACTAAACCAGAACTAGAACATGACTAAAGGAGGACTAGAGCATGTGTAAATCAAAACTAGAACAGGACTAAACCAGGACTAAACCAGGACTAAACCAGGACTAAACCAGGACTAGAATTTTATATCAAAATGTATTGAGTCATTTCTTATTGTCAATAAAATGCTTGGGTTTTTTGTTGTGGTTTTGTTTTTTGATCAAACATCTTCAGTGAAAATCTGATTCGGTGCAGAGTTCAAATTTTGGAGGTAGAAACTCTTTAAGTTGAAAATGGAATTGGTTAAAAGTCTGTTTCATGAAATCAATGCAGTCATTTTAATTATACATTTAAGAAAAAATCAGAAACCGAGATTAAACAAAGAGTAGAAAATGTGATTCTTTTTTGTCTGTACGACCAGGCCTAAAACCAAGTGTGGGGTTTTTCATGACCGATGATGATACTGATGGCAGATAAACTTTAATCTTTAATCTTTTTTGTATATTTTGTACAGTGTCCTCTTCGTAGATAAGTGTTTAAATGAGGCTTTATGCATACTCTTTAGGCAGCTGGTTGATCACAGCTAAATATTGACCTATGCTGGAGATTTAAGGCCGATCGCCGCTGTGCTAAAGTGCAAATATTAGTAGGGCTGATATAGCAATCTATCTTTAATCAAGAGCAAAACATTTTCTAAGGTAGATCTCCCACATTCTTGGAATAGAACGCTCTTACATAACAGCAGCTTCGTATAAGACGCTTCACATTAAACAAAGAGAGCAGAGGTGTCTCTTTAATGACATGACGAGGAAACATATTCATTCTTATGTAAAGGGCATCTGGGTGCGTGTCAGGCTTTCAGGTTTTCCTCGAACTGAATGCTTGTCTAAATATAGCATGTTCATAAAGCTGAAGGGGTCAAAGTCTTTAAACTGCATGCCAGGTGAACTATACTTCTACTGCAGCGTGCGCAGAGAAAAATAGACAATAGACCTCAACAATTCCTTTGTTGTCTTTCTATTTCATTTCTGTTCTATTCCAGCATCTGTTTTAATGATGGATACTTTGCAATGACATCACTCTGGGGTGTACTGCATCTATGTCTATGGCGGAGAGTTCATCAGTGATCCTGGTGACGCAATGCACAAAGCATCAACAATAGAGAAAACATTTTAAATGGTCTAAAACTAAAGGAAAAATACAAAATCTTTATGAACAACACATTTCTGGGAACCTGTGTTTGACACAAGAAGTCATGGTCCTGATTGATTTTCAGCGAAAAGGTGAGAGTGACGAACTGAACCTGTTGGCTGGTGTTAGCCACAGTGTAAGTGTAATGTTACATGAGAGGAACTTGTTTAACAGGACAAGTCCATTCTTTATGGTCAGAAACTTTATAAAACAAAGCTCAGATTGAGTCTAATTTGAGTTATAAACCTTCAGACAGGGCAGTGCCTTGAGTTAGCTTCAGCCCCCCAGTGAATGTTGATGACATCAGCTGCAGTGTATCATTATGTTGTGTTCACAATATTTCCTCTAGATTCTCTCTAGTTTAAGCTGAGCTGGAGGACAGGTCATTCTGTGGGTGAATTTGCTGTTTATTTGTCAGATTGTAGATCTGACCTGGTTTATGGTTCATTTCTCTGTATTTACTGGGAATATCCACAGGAAACAAAAACTGGCACAAAGTTCAACCAAGACTTCATCAGCATACATAAGCAAAAGTGTTTTTTTCCCCCCTCACAACAGCAACAAAAAGTGGTGCCATTACTCAACCCCAAAGATGTGCTTTAAGATATTCAATCAATATGGCAAATTTATGGACCTAACAAATGATGATCATAATTGTGTATCATAAATATGCTTGTTTACTGGCTGTAAATCTCAAGTATCAGTTATTTCTGTGTTTTAACCATAGACCGTATATATGAATGGACTTAGCTAACGCGCTAGTCGCCATGTGCCAAATAGGAAGTGCGACAGGAGGCTCTTCCGGCTCCTTCTGACTCTGGCTCCCATTGACTTACATTAGGATCTTGTCACGTATCTTTCTGTAATTACTGCAGTGAGCCTCTTTCTTTTGGTCTTAAAATGAAAAATTAGTTTTTTTGCTATTTTGTTTATCAAAAAAAACCTATTCATAAAAGAGAGCCTGGCTCCAGATTGGCTCCTGTAACAGTTAACATCACGAGCCTCATTTGAGCAGCGCCGAACGGTATGGGTGGCGTCACACTCGCTTAGTCCACTTCTTTTATACAGTCTATGGTTTTAAATTAAATTTAAATTAAACTAATTCATACATTCTACCATGCATTTCTTTACCCGTTGCTATGGTGATGTCATGGCGATGGCATCAGCTGTTGCTGGACTACGTGTGCGTTATGTAAGTATTAAACAATGTGGAGCCGTGCATTATGCAGTTTTAACATTCGCTGCAAACTGTTCCTCTGAAAAGCTTGTCCAAAAAAAGTCTCAGATATCAGTTATTTGGATGCATTTATCTGTTGCTATGGTGATGTCAAGGCGATGGTCTCAGGACAGTGATATTTAAGCATTAAACTATGAGAAGTAGTGCGTTAAAACTGCATAATGCACAACTCCAGCTGTAATGTGCTGTATGTGATATAAAATGTGATCTAACTGTTGCCGGACTACTTGTTTGGATATTTTAATGTAAATTGTGGCGTCCGTACTTGCGGAAAAAGCAGTGCGCTGCAGAGACGACCCAGCAGGAGGCGATGAGGCTCCCAGCACAGAAGTCTCTGTGTCCAATGTAGATGGCTGCCATCCAGGGATGGGTCCCAGGCAGCGCCGATGTGCCTCCTAAGATCCGCCCCCTCGCGATCGACAGACGCTTCTTATGCTTTTTTCCGCACTGTGCCTTTTTAGTTTTGCGGCTGCTAATTATTCTTGTTATGCCTCGTGAAAAAGCTGTAAAAGAGAGAAAGAAAACCACAACTTAACAATTGACTGCAATAACTTAAACTACCACCATCCTACTGTTTCCTAAATACCTTTATTGAATATTTGCAAGTTTTCTGCTGGATGACTCTTCCCTGAAAGAGAAAAACACAAGTTTGGGCTAAAAAATATCAAATGGTAATTTTTTCTGACAAGCACTGCAGTTTGGCAATTTATGTTTCAAAATTAGGATTCAGTTCAGAGTGCACATTTTAATCTTGTCCAAAAGCATTTTACTTGAGACATTTTGGCAGAGAACATTATACTACATAGAGAATACATTATGCTTTTTATCCAGGTGTTTAGCAACTACAACATTCATAAATCATTATTTTATATTTTGTTAATTGCTAAAAGTCCTAAATGTTACACAAAATGGATGGTCATGTTATAATGTTACTTCATCATAAACATACTTGGAGTTGTGTTTTGTTTCATTCACACATGTTTATCCTGCATTATTAGTCTGTCTACATCTCCAAAGCTCATAATGCTCTGTTCCACCTTGTGATGTCATGCAGTGATAGTTTTCAAGATAATAGTTCATATCATATCTGCCCTTTAAATAACTGTAGCCTTTTGCCATTTGCTAACTGTGACTATTGAGATTGTGATTTTGATTTGCCCCAACACATTTCTATCCACTTCTACTTTGCAGCTGATGTCCTCAACATTCCCTGATGCTAACTGGAAGCACTACTCTGTTAGAAACTCTGTTATTCAAGTTAGACTTTATTTTAACACAGTCTGAGCCAAGAGAAATGACTTAGTTGGAGCTTCAACAGGGCAGCTTATTTGTGCTGCTAAACAAGTCTTAGCCCAGAGTTTTCAGGACCATAAACGCTCAAAATGATCACAAACGGCTGAAGAACTGCTGTTGTTTGAATCCATTTAGCATTTTTTCTTGAATCTTAAAACATTTTTGCCAGTGTTTGCTAATGTGTGCATTGTCTGTCCATGGTAGAGACATGTAAAACACCCCCACCATGACGTCACTGCATCATATCAATAGCAGGATGGTGTTAAGGTGAAAATTGAACGAAACAATTAATTACCCCTGTGTTTTGCAATCTTTGTGTCAGCTGTTCATATAAAAAAATATCTAAAATAATTTCTATGTCTTCATCTATGCAATAAAATTTATGGAAAAAGAAAATAAATCAAATTATTAATAAATGAATAATATAAAAAATAAAAAAGATGAGGTGGAGGCACATCATCTTGCAGAAAATCATATGTTAGCGAGGAAAGAGCAGACGGATGCTTGGGTGAGACGTGTGCGCACCACTGGCCTCATGACAGAGGGTCTCCTGTGCCAGATCCCACTCACTACATCAACATTTGGCAGCACCTGATATATTGAATCACCCTGACTCACTCCCACCGCCGTGATTTCTCGAGCCCAC
>JACN01154548.1:0-12253 GCA_000787155.1 Scartelaos histophorus | reverse complement strand
TATATTATATTATATTATAACAGTAAAATAAACACATTCTAAAAACATAGGAAGAAAGATAGCAAAAGAAAGATGTCAAATTAGGCATAAATACATGAATGCATATGTACAAGTCAAAATGAAATAGAAAATAAGTAATAAAATATAAAATCACAGCTATATACACGGGTTCATAGAAAGACAGTGCAACATTTAAAAAAATATATATTATAACTACCCATGGCAAAAGGAAAAATTAAATGTCTTCATTTTTTTGTCCAGTTGACAAATTCAATTTTTCTTTTGCCATGGATTCTACCTGGATGACAGAGAGATTTTACCCACATGATAACTACACATGAAGCATTGTGCCATTGTGATAGAAACGTATGTGATGTATTAAGCAAATGACTGATTTAATTTTGCTAGAAGCTGGGAGATTTAAGGTCCTTGTAAGTAACCATAGAAAGAGCTGCTGTTAAAGCACAGGTGAGGCTTTACATGTGTATAGAGCTGCATGTGAGACTGGTGGTTATAATGGAACATCTTATCTTCACAATAAAATGATCCGTTTATTTATTGTGAATCATACTCATGTAAAGCAGGTCTTAACAAAGGCACGTAACAAGTAACCACGCAAACTATACTTGACTGACATCTAGTGCTTGTACTTAAGAATTACACTTTAAATTGACGAATAAAGGCTTGTTTTTTTCTTGTACAGGGCTGCCATCTAGTGGACATCCATCGTAATTGCAAAAAGGCAAAACAAATTTGGGCAGAAATGAGATTCACGGAAACTCTTACGACTCAGAATGCTCTTGTCCCCCCACAAAAAAACAAAACAACAAAAAAAAAAAAAAAAAAAAACACACACAATCCAAAAAAAGAACCTGCTCTATTTTTGATTCAAGATCAAGATCAGCCTTATGTTTACCACGAGTGTTGTTCGTATTGTGTGTAAAACATGACATTATAGCTTAAAACACATTTTGCAATTCAATTAATTGAATTCAAGGAGAGTATTTTAAGCAAGTTAAATACGCAGATACAAAATTATCAAATATTCAATCCTGGGTGATTAGAAACACGTAGAATTAACGTTACTTTAAAAATAATAGCCTACTTATGGAGGCTTTAAAATGGTACTGCTACTCAAGTAATACAAAAAAGAGTAGGCCTATTTGGGGAATCTACAGCTCAAGTCAATATTCATAAATATCTGAACGGAATATCTGATTTATAATTTTGTTGATTTAATTGAAAGAGCAAAACCTTATGATAAAGAAGTGAGAAAAGCGAGAATATAATCAGTCCTACATGAAGGAGCGCAAACACATTAAAAAAACATTTAATAGTGTCAAGATAAAAGAATATTTTATATACAAAATAAATAAATAAATCCATTTGATTCTCACAGAATGAATGCACAGCAATTGCAGAACCTATTTGCACGGAGTCTGCAAAAAAACGATAGCTTCTGTAACGTTATACGCGTTTAAAAATGGGCTAGTTTGGATTGGGGAGGCCAGCGAAATAGAAACTTGGGCCGTTTTCTGTCTTCAAAAATATATTCTGCTTTCTCTGATCGTACATCGGTCCTCAATTTCAAACCTGTTTAAACATAAATCCATAAAGGTACCGCTGATGCAAACCCATGCGGTCTGGACAGTCAAAACTAGACGCTACGACGAGGTTAAACGCATTTTGTTCTGTATTCAGTTTCACTTTAACCTAGATTCGTGGTCTATTTTAACACTCTAAATCATAACAACATTACCAATCTGTAAACTAAAAGAACAGTTTCACAAAATTGCACTGATCACAAATCTGACTCAATAACAGAAAGCTGACTTCTGGTGCACTGGGCCATTTACGCGCAGTGATTTCGGTTTTTGCCACAAGTGTTATATTATTTAACAAAAAAACTAACGTTTACCTTCACAAACATAAACATGCAGTTTGTAAATACGTGTATTGTGTGTAATATTGTTGTGACAAAAATAAAGCCTAAACTCCGCACTATTGTGCTTGTCGTGTTTATAATGTGTTACATGTGCTCACAATGGGCCTTCTCCAATGTATTTTCAGTATTTATTGCGGTTTGTCCTCATAACCTTCCATGTAACATCATTATTGTGTTAGTTAAACATTTGCTTAAATATTTGCTTATGTTTATTGATTAGCCTTGTTAAATATTTCAGTATACAATACCATAACTTACATACTGAATGTTGGGTCAAAAATGATGTTATAATAGGTCAAACAAATAGTATGCGGCATTTCTGTAATCCAACATATACTCCGCTCTGCTGTGTGCGTAATCCATCCAATCCGTCCACCATAGCTGTGTCTTTGCGTTTCTTATCGTCCCCAGGAACTTGAACGAGGGAAGCTGCAAGTTTATTACCAAGGACAAAAGACGGCGGAAGGCTTCCTTCAAAGGCCGCGTGAAAACACGTAGACTGTGGCTCCTGACGCTGTAAAAGTGAAGGACGATAAGCTGTGAATGACACTAAACCTTGGCGCATTTTCTTATTGCAGACGCCTTTGACATGAAACGAGTGAGTGGGCTACAGGTAACATATAGAGTAGTAGTACAAAAACATTTGTACACAACAGAACAGAGCAACTCAGCACTGTGGTATTTTTGAGCATTGCTCATAAAATGCAATGATGTGCAAAACATTTTTGTTTCATTTCATTTTTGATGACTAAATTACTTTACTAAATAAACAGAAAAATAGTAGGCTATAGCCTATAGATAATAATTGTACCCAGCCTTTTTGTTTCTTCATTTTTTTGTAATTCAGCACCTTCAAATTATGAATTCAAACGCACGTAGGCAACTACATAGTAGATCTAAGTCAAAGTGGTAGTGCGCAATAGCCAATTCATCCATAGGTTTGCCACGACTTTGCCAGATATCTGTTTTCCAGTCATGCGTAATTTATTCATTATTTGTTTCCACGTTTGTTGTTAAACTCTTTATAAGACCAGCGGGAGTGCGGGGGATATTTACGCTGAATTGTTTCGCAAAATATGTTGTAAGTGAAATCAAATTGAGCATATAACATCACATCTTTAGTAGTCTGTACAATTCTTAGATTCACTCGTCAGTCTTGGTTTTAATCAGTTGTTGTTTAACTCTTTTGGCTCACATGTATTGCAGAAGTGTAATAACAGAACAACATTACTGTCGGTTATTGTCGGTGGACGCGCGTTATGGCCCCACTGCACATTATTATCAGGCTTCTATGTTTCTCGTTAAATACACATACCAAGACTAGTTTGGCAAGACAGCCTGATTGTTGATAAAAGCCTAAAAGCCTAAAAGCCATCATAACAACAACAATACAAAGATAACGGCTTTATTAAAATACGCTGCCACTCAGGGATTGCAATCCAAATGAAATTAATATATTTTGCCATTCAAATTCATAGAAATAATACAGGAAAATGCATATAAAATTGACATTTTGTTTAACTAAGCAATTGTAAGTGCTCGCAAACACACACTGAGCATTCTGCAGCCAAACCACACAGATTTAATCAAACAATGACGTAAAGCCCAGCGTGTTACTTCATTGGGTGGTTTATAATAACACCTGCATACACTGTTATAATGCAAAATGTGACTGCGCCTAATACGCAAAACGGACAGTAAATCAGGAAAGATTACAAACAAGGATTCTATGTTTTCTCCAACCTGGAGGCAGTGTGTATAGAAGACTTCAATTTTAAATATTTGAGTTTTTTTGTACAGACTTCAACATCAGAAAATGTACACCTGTAATGTAAACCTTTTATCAGCATTAAAAGTCATGGTCTTATTTTACACGTAGACTAAAGATACTTTGACCAATTTCTAGCCTCTGTCCCTTTCCTTTTTTCCTTTTCACATCACCCTCTGAGTCCTCCCCCTATTCCGTGGACTTATTTCTATCACTCTTATTAATGTTTAATAATACCACACAGATGGATGGGGTTCAGCCACATCCTCCTCCCACACAACACTCAAATATGTCCTCATGGACTACCTAGCGAGCAGTATTGGGAACAAGGGTGGGGCTCAACAACATGGTTTACATATCACGTGACCCCGTATTAACAAATCAACAATTACCTTGGCTTTATTCTTGAGGAGTTGCTAAAAGGCTCACACGAAACGTTTGCGCAAAGCTCAATGGAAATGTGCGAGCGGACTCCTTTAAATCCGGGCTACGTTGGTTCTTTGCTTAATTTGGCTGCGCCTGATTCGCTATATTTCTCCAACCTTCGGGGCAATGGAGCCCATATTCCCGGGCTTCACCAGGTCCCTTATAACAGAAGAGACATGTGCACGTTCCCCTGGACTTCCTCAAGTTCGTGTGCGTCTGGTGGAGCAGCCTCACCGCCAGTCCAGAGCCGCACATTCGGAGGCTATTGTCCACCGTTCCTGCCCAACTCTGTGTCGATAAACACCAGAACCAAGGCACCGGGCTTTCAAGACTTGAATCACAAGCGAGAGCAGCCTGTCCGAGCGGATGAAGGCTACGTGGCGGAGCGGGTCTACTCTGAGCTAAGCGGCAGACCACCGCTAGGCGCAGATGCTATGGGTCCAGTGATTGAGTCCGAGCCCAGGCCCGTGCAGATCGGGGGCCACGATGCGTCCAGTGGGGACACATGCGCCAGGAGCAGCTTCAGTGAAGGTCAGCCTTCTCCTGACACTCACGGAGCTTTATGACACCTTACAGCCAGTTATATGCATTCCCCCAACAACTTCAAGACTGGTAGATTCAATTGTAGCCTATGTTCACTCACTCATGTGTAGTCTATGGTACTTAAGGAATGCCCAGATTGTCGTATAGCGTCATTTTATCTTCTCATTATTGTGGATTATAATGAAATTGTTGTGACAACAGCCGTAATAACTAAGTGAAGTAACTTTACAATGCTGCCAATTAGTCCAGTTTACAATTTAACAATTTACATCAACATTTCGATACAAATTTGATTTGTTATTAGTTTATAACCAATAAAGTATAGCCTATAGCCTATCTATCTATGTATCTATGTATCTAACTATCTATGTATCTATCTAGATTTTACTGTTATTGTTACTGAATTATATGTCCCTTTTCTCTCACGCCCTCGTATGCATCAGCAGCATAAAGAGGCAATGATATGATCCTCTCTGCTGGCGAAGATACTGTTAATCTGCTCCACTAATCTGAACTCTCCTCCGATGATCCCATAGGTGCCCCTTGGTGCTCGTCACAAGTCAAAACCAGAAAGAAGCGGAAGCCTTATTCCAAGCCGCAGCTTGCGGAATTGGAGAATGAGTTCATGATGAACGAGTTTATCAACAGACAGAAACGGAAAGAGTTGTCGGACAGACTGGACCTCAGTGACCAACAAGTGAAGATATGGTTCCAGAACCGCAGGATGAAAAAGAAGCGGCTGATGATGCGAGAGCAGGCCTTCTGTGCGTATTGACGCACGGCCTTTGGACTTCATCCTGACTAGCAACTTGTCAATAAGAGACTGTTCATATGAATGCCAACCAAGAACCTCTGCGTTACTGGTTGTTATTAAACACTGACAGTCTAACTGAGAAGTCATGGCACAGTCTTATCCCAATTGCTCAGTGTGAAACGGGCAATTATTCATGCGCAATAAGACAAAGGTTAAAAACCAGTCAGATGTTATTTTTCCAATTCCAGAAAGGCCTTGTGTACGCTGGCCTCGATTCATTCAACACACCTTTAGCGTAAATGTTTATAGTAAAAACAAACATCTCAACACAGAAACGTGCCATGCACAGTAGTGTTTGTGCTATTATTTGAGTTTTAGCTTGTGGCTGAGATCAAGTTCACGTCTACGACTGAAGACCACAGAAGTGCATGGTGAAATAGCTGTAATTCAGTCCAATGCGTGATGTGTTTGGTTTTAAATGCAATGGGAATTTCCGCAAGAACATTGGTATGTGGTTGGCTATTTTATTCAAAGCGCTTTCTTTATGCACCATGTCATTATTGGTATTGAACATAATGAATGTATTAATTAGGTGTGAGTATTTACCATGGAAAGTCTTTAAACATGGGTTTAGGGTGAGGCCACAGATCACACCGTGTGAGCTTCTTTGTTGTACTTGTTATATACATTATTTATATTTGTGATTATATTATTTTAAGGTCATTCCTCATTGCATGATTTTTGTATAGTTGTGAATGTGAATAACATCAAAAGGCTTTTGCGCACGGCAATGCGTTTTACGCAACCCTCGCGCGGCTAAATTTGTGAATAAAAAAAATTAACATTTTGTGCACAAATTTTTGACATTTTGAATTATTGTTTCTGGTAAAGTACTAATTAAAATAAGCAAATCAATAATCCATGACCACTGGCATGTTAATTTCTTGTGAAAGCAAGAATTTTCCCAATTTTCTAATGCGCTTTATGTGAAATCTGCAGATACGCAATGCGCAAAGGCAATTATTACAACGGCTTTCATCAACAGATTAGAATGTTAGTTTTGCATTCTTGTCTAAAGGTTCCTTATTTTTCAATGACTATTAATGTATATCATATTAACTATTATGATTATGAGTTTGTAGAGTCTTTATTCTTTATAGTGCTCAGTGCATAGTGAGACCAGACAAAATGCGGCCTATATGTCCACGTGTTGCTGTAGTGTTAATCCGTGTGCCAAGGATATGTAATTTCGCCAGAAGGACGTGGCGCCATTAGGACGTGTGCATTGGATGATCTTGTACAGTGTTCTGACTTTTTCGTGTTTATTTGGGTGTTTATGTGCCAAGAATACTAGGGTTTATAACATATAGTTTATTTAAATCTCATACCGAAAGACGCAGTTATTAAGATCATAAATGGCCTCTTGGTGCGTCACACCATCACGTCATCCCCGCGACGCAATTAAAAAAAAAAAAAGAAAAGAAAAGAAAAAGAAAGAAAGAAAGCAAGAAACAAAGCAAGAAAGAAAAAAAGAAAGACAGAAAGAAAGAAAGAAAAAAGTAAGAAAGAAAAATCAGCTACAAGTACAAGAGACGCATGGACGTGATGGTTAGCCTGCATGTCACAACACAACTTTGTGGTACTCTGTTCCCTTTCTTTCCCAAAATAATTGTGAAATATTCTTTGTGTTGAGATTTCAAACCATCTATTTGTGTCCTAAACGTGTGTGGATGTTTTATATCTAATCCTGTTCATGAGGGCTGTCTGCTTTGGCTCACATTCCTGACTGCACCACTTTTATTGCGCGTTTTACTTTGAACAGTTAAGCACAGCTTTCTATAGGCGACGGTTTCCTTGAGTATTTGTTGCTTTATTGCTTTACTGCCAGACAGCGCCATATACAGCCCCTGCAACTTCAGATAGAGGGGGCACCAAAACAAAGTTAAGGTCAAGTTAGTAGGCTGCATATTGGTGCTTCTATCACAAGTTGCTTTTACGCAGATGATAAGAAAATAAAACCATATCCGAAACGGACAAAGAGACGTCTTGTATGGACTTGACTATAGCTCATTTAAAATAGCCAAGGGAAAGTAGAAGCTAGAATAATGTTGTTATTTTCTACAATTACTATCTGTACATTTTGAATCCAATATCAAATTTAAAGGCGCACAGTTTAAAATTAAATTCCGTCTCATAAAGGCCATGATGAGAAGTCACCCACATTTGAAGCATTGAAACACTAGATGTTATTCGCCGTGTGAGAGTTTTTCATCCTCTTTCTCCTATTTTCTCCTCCTCTCAATTTGACTCGCTGACTTCAATAAACACAGTCTTCATTAAATAACTTGCACATTGCGTGTGACCTTTACGCTTGACGAAAATGCCCCCATAGCTATGGGCCTTAAAGTAAAAGGTGCTACGTTCATTCTCCCCAAAAACACTGTGCGTCGAAATGTCTTCCTTTCGATACGTGGAATAAAAACATACTCACGGATTAACACAATGCGCTGGAAGACACGGAGAGTCCGTTTTGGCACCGAGCACAAGGCTATGGACACACACCTCACACACACTGCGCACTGCCTGCTGCAATAAATGATTGGGTAGAGGCTCGTTGGCTCTGAGACTTACATACACAACAGAGACGGTCAAAGCCATATGGTCTGGACTTCTAGCTACACGGTCTGATGGAAGATCTAAAAGATGTTGTGGTGCTTAATATACAGAGTTTTATATCTATAATAGCAAAATAAGCAAACAAAATAAAAGCCATTATGCCAATGGCAGATAGTTCTAAAATATAAAGCTTTGTAACTTATCTCCCTACACTTGTGTTATTTATAGATTACGTTTGTTTTATGTTTCTAATGCAAAACCCACATGCTGCCCAAGGCCACTTCTTAACAACTGGCCTTCTAAATATATTTTTGTTAAACATATTAATTATGTATACACCGATGGTCCAAATAGACTAATATAAATGTATAATTACAAAAATAAAGGTGTTCAGATGTTGCAGACGTGGGGTAGCTGCTTTTCCTGTTTGCATATACGCAGGGGCTCAGCTTGAATTGTTTTCAAACTGTTGCTACAAAGCCTCGGTGGCTCCTCCAAAGTGGTAAATTTAGAGCGTACTGAGCGTGCGCGGCTGTCATTACATGTCATTACAAGATGGAGATGATGCCGCTGTAAAGCTTTCATTGAAATATTCCAGCGGTGCTTCCACAAATGTCTTTTCCGTGAGCTATAGGGCAGGGAAGGCGAGAGAGGAGTTCCCATTGCAGCGGAGAGCCAATGAAGGAGCTTGCCTCGCTCACATGAGTTTCTCTGGACAGTTTTTAATGACTGATATTGATGTATGGTAATTTCTCAGTTGGATCACATGACACAATTACCTCAAGAATCGATCAAGATGTATTGCAGGTCTGCCTACGTTTCCGATTTTTTCTCCCTGTCGAGGTCTGTGCGCGCGTCTGTGCTGCTATAGATGGACAAAGTTTAGCACAGTCAAGCTGCCAATTCCACAGGAGGAAAAAGAAGGAGATATGACGGAATACGATGATCGGAACTGCGCGTCAAATATGTATTTACCAAGCTGTACTTATTATGTTTCGACGCCTGATTTCACATCAGTCTCGTCCTTTTTACCGCAAACCACTTCATGTCAAATTAATTTCCCCTATTCTCCCAACCTAGCCCAAGTCCAACCTGTTCGGGAAGTGGCTTTCAGGACTGACTATGGACTCGAGCACCCGAGCAAATGGCACTACAGGGGCAATTACGCGTCCTACTATTCAGCGGACGACATAATGCACCGGGATTTGATCCAGTCCTCCAGCAGCAGGGCAGACGTGAGATTCAAAAACGAGACGCTGTATGCTCACCACGGCGGAACGAGCTCTTCGTGCGCAAATTTCTTCACCGGCGTTGGCCGAAATGGGGTTCTCCCACAAGGCTTCGACCAGTTTTTTGAGGCTACAAACTCGGAGAAAGCAGCCGCAGAGCTGTCTAGACAAAAGGGCACAGAGTCACCAGGGGAGCCGGGCAATAATACTCAGGCTGTGCCCAAACAGGAGCAGCCGGATAAGGCAGAGACAAGCGGGAGCGTCGACGAAGACTCTTCCTCCAACTGCGGCGACAAGAGCAGCCAACAGGGTGAGTGTGTTCCGGCCGTACTCACAGCAAAGGTGTGTGTACGACAGGGCTCCAGCTCTGCGCGCGCCAAGGGTTATGTGGCGCTTTATAAGCATGCAAAAGCTTTTATATACCAATAAGAGTAACTTTACGGTTGTAAAGGTATTTACAATGGGAAAGTGTGCATGAACCATTAGGCACTCTAAGAAGAATACAGAAACTGTTCTATGCCAAAATATGAAACCATAAATATATGTTAAAAGTGTGTTTTAAGTATTGTGACTGCAATAGGTCCTAAATGTCCATTTGGCAGTCAAAGTTCCCTTTGTGGCTGAATCCTTTGTTCAGGTTTGTGCGCTCATATACATGTAATAATTGTATGTTTCAACCTTCCTTCTTCACCTTACATTATTTCCAGTGCGTAAAATGTCAATGGACTGCAGGTACATTACTCGATCACTGAATATCGATTTGCCATCCGATCCAAAATAAATAGGCTACACACCAGCGGTACAATTAAATATACATAGATGTTACCCTTTGTCTGAATAACATGGGATTTCGATAAGAAGTACTACGCGTATTGCAATAATATGTGGATATTAACTTAAGATTGTATAGAACGATAAAATATAGGCTCAAATCTATAACCTACCTATCCGTGTGTTCTTCTCAATTAGAAATCAACATTATAATTCTGATTTATTTTTTAACACACTATATAATTCTTTCTATTTCAGGTCTACCAGCGAAGTCCAGGAAGAAAAGGTGTCCATATTCCAAATACCAAATCCGAGAACTTGAACGAGAGTTTTTCTTCAACGTGTACATTAACAAAGAGAAGCGACTGCAACTGTCCCGGATGTTAAACCTGACTGATCGCCAGGTGAAGATATGGTTTCAGAATCGGAGAATGAAGGAGAAAAAGCTCAACCGCGACCGCTTGCAGTATTTCACGGGGAACCCTCTATTCTGATAGGGTTCACTGTTTCACACTAGCCCATAAACACACAGGCCTCTCAAGACTGCTCCCTACTCATATCGTAACAAAGGTACTTTTCTCAAGCCAGCATTTATTTATATTTTTGCGTTAATCAACATTATTATAGGTGTGCTTTGAGATTATTTATGAAAATATACTCTTCTTGTATATGTGCATTTTACAAACGCATGTAATGTTGTGGAGTGAAATAAAGTAGACACGACAAATGCTGGTTTCTATAATGCAGAGTGTGTCACGTGCAGACCAAGTGCAATAGTTTCCAATATCCGAAAACTGGGAATTTGCATCATTGGCGCTTTAGGCCAATACAGTCCCGTTATTTCCTTTGCGTTCAAACACTGGATTGTTTACTAAACCTTGAACTGTCTAGACAGTATAATAAACGTAGCTGTAAATGTCTAAATAGGGGCTATTGGACTTTGGGATCCCAGCCCCCAAACGATGAGGGGACGACTGCTTCTTTCCTGTCCCATAGTAACTCTAGGCTACAAGTACTGGATACACTGGATCCTCTCGCTTAAATTTAGCTGACTGGGCCTATATATAGGACACACAAGGAGCAGTGCGAGTGCCATCTTTGTGGACACGGCTTTCCTTCGTGAGGTGACGGAGCTTCCATTCTAAACAAAAATGTGGCCAATGCAAAAATACATTTAGAAATGAATAATTTAATGGACTAATAGTACAGTATACTACACCGAACCCTTATAGTATACAACAGTATACCGAGGTTTATGAATAGTAATCCTAATCCTTAGCCAAGGCTTATATTTAAACCAGGTTTAAAATAGCCACACGCATTCAATAGTGTGTAGCCTTTATAATGTCTACATTTGCAACCCAAAAATAAATAAATACAAAATAAAACATAGCTATAGCACAACTTGTCACGGACGTTCACTAAACTGAGCTTTAGAGTAATTTCACTAAAATACAAGGTTGATTTTTGTTATTTCCCCCATGTGACAGAGCGAAGATTAATTTTAATTATTATTTGTCTAAAATGTTAATTACAATAAAGCCTATAAAGTGTTTTGGTAAAGTGTGTAGCTCACGAAGCCTACACAAAGAACACACTCCTTTCGCGTAAGGTTCGCCTAGATCACGCCAAAATGTTGAAGCAAAACGTGCAGTGGCTTCCATCTATCACTCTAATTTCCTGCACGACTTTTAGAAAGGCGAGGCCTCATTAAGCGTCTAACTGTTGTTATCGTGTCCTACAGTGAAAAGACATTAGCAACTGTGCAGCCTGCACATCTGATACTCGTTTTATCCACATGAGGGCAGACTTGCAGCTCCTCTTGGGCTCAAACACTGCTGAGGCAAACAGCACAAGCAGCCAAACAATCAATGCGTTTATTTTTATCTTAATTTCGGCTCCAAATAAACCTACAGCGTTCAGTTTATCGCATTTTAACATTTATTGTTGTTTTCCACAGTAGCCTCTGCAATCTCACGTTAGATTTATCACGATGTAGCTCGAGCCATGTGATTTTGTTTTAAGACCAACATTGTTTCAACACCGGCGGCTTTAAATTAATTTGTAGTCGTGTTTGTTGTTAGAAATTACACAGACTGTGCTTGACGAATTTCTTAAAACCACACACAGCGTTAATACACAGGTTATACTACAACTTCCAAGCTGCTGCTGCCACTACTATTACTACTACGACTACTACG
>JACN01054087.1:0-13403 GCA_000787155.1 Scartelaos histophorus | reverse complement strand
CTAGTCTTTCTCTGACTGTCTCCCACCATGAGAGCATGAATGGGAAAGCCCCCCACAGTTCTTGTAAACTCGTTTGAAATGATCGACAGTTTGCAGACAGTTAGCTGAGTAACCCGGGTCTCTTTTACTCTGATGAATCAAGCGTTCGTGACAGAGTTAAATTATGATTCAAACAAGAGCAACATGGAGGCCTGATCGCTGCAGATGTATTTCACAAGACCTACTGAATCAGATCTAGACTAAGCAGAAGCTCTACTCAACATGCAAGATCTGAAATGGCACGGTAATTACTTGGAATAATTAGTTACAAGAGCTCACAATAACAATTTCTTGAAAGTTATGAGTCGTAGTGTTACTCTAAACTTGCAAACACACACACACACGATGGGAGTTTCTGACTTTTGAGGATATTACATTGACCTACATCGAGTTCCTGGTGACTGATCCTATCAAAACCAAAGATAACTACAGGCCAAACCGTAACCTAAACCCAAACCTATCGTAACTGAAATCTGTGCTTGGGTTTAATATATCCACATTCATGAGATTATTTTTTGTATGGCAACAGTTCTACTTTGTTATCTATTCAGAAACCCATGGGTGCTTTAAATCATGTTGTTTTAAAGATTTGATTTGCGTCTGGTTTTGTCGCATTCGTACAGATTTCCTAAGCCTGTCCTAGACTAGAACTGAACCAGGACTCTTCCAGAAAAGGGCCAAAACCAAGTCGATCTGAGGTTTAAACTGGGCTCAAACCAGGACCGTGCCAGAACGAAGCGGTAAACCCATTTACACACAAACCTACATCTGCAGTTCTGAGTGTAGCCGCCTCTCGGTCACCTGTGGCTAGAAGCACCACTGAGTCTGAACAGTACATGAATGATGCAGGAAACGGTGATAGTAAACGTAAGATAACAGTAAGACTGATTCATACAAGTAGTGCGGCTTTTCTCATCAGTCAGAAGTACGTGCAGTACTTTTTGCAACGCCAATACTACATAAAAACAGCAAAAGTTGAATGAAATACACATGAAATACTTACCTTTGTTACACTTGTTGCAGATTTGGCATGAACTGGCCAGATAATCGGCTGTGAATCGGTCTCCAGTGCAGGGCAGACACGTGATGTCACACGAAAAGTCACAGCGACTCTCCATGTATGTTCCTGTTTGAGAAACGAAAAATGGTTAAAATATCGTCTCAGAAATGAATGCGATCTAATTAAAGGTGCGTAAATGTGATTATTCTGCTTGATTCTGTGCGCTGACCCCATCTGTATTAAATAACATAGGCCTATAGAATGAATGAATGACACTTGACACCCCGCAGTGGCATTAAACATATGTATTTCCATGGAGACAAGCAGGTGACAGGTCAGATCTGTGGAGTGTAGACCTGAGAGTGTAGATTCAAGATATATTGAGCAATAAAAACATCTGTGAATGGATAAATGCAAAATAGTATTAGCTAAAAAGCCCATATTACAATGTTCTCTATGTAGTTTACGATCACAAACACACCTGGAGTTGTGTTTTTATTCCATTCGCACACGTTTAACACACAAATTATTGCCTATTTAGGCTGAGGTCTTCACTTCATTATTATTTGGATCGTTATTCGGATCATTTCAGGTCTGGAATTGCCAAACTCTACTGAATAAAAGGAGCTGTTAACTTGAAAACTACACGTGAATTTGTACATACGGGACCTTTAAGTTTAATGTCATAGCGTGAAACATTCCTTCAGTGACGTCACCATGGAGACAAGGAAATAAACCAACCAGAAAAGTTAAATAGTGCGCGAAAAATAAAAAGAAAAACTGGGGAATTCCTGAATGTCCTAATGCTGTGAGGACATCACCTCTGGGATAATGGAAGAGACTCATGTTTTTTAACCTTCTCCCTGCTTGAGACCTGTAATATTCCCTGGGGCGTTTCTATTGCTCAAAAATACACTAATTCCTTCTGGGAATAGGGGAGACTCTCCACAGATCTGAACTGTAATGTAGTGTTGTGTTTTAACCTACTTTTCTCTCTCGTTTTAATCTAAACCGTGGAACATTCAAGGCAAATTGATAATATTTCCATGTAGATAAGCAACCTTCTGCTAGAAATGTTACATATTTTCACATAATCTGATGGTTAATAAACATTGTGTCTTTAGGATAAGCCCCGGAGAAGAGGAAAAAGAAAGAAAAGGATGGATTTGTTAAAATGAAACGTAAGGAAATGTCTTCTTTACCTGGTTGGCACTTGTTGCAGCAAAGCTTTTCTCCACTATTCCCTTTGCGCTCATATTGTGTCGCGGTGCATTCAAGGGACAGGGTGACGTCTATGGATGGGAGAAGGAGCAGCAGTGTCAGAGCGGTGAGACAAGAGGCATCCATCTGGAAATAAGAACACAACAGAAGTCAGATCACTGGAGGATTTAAAGTGCACCGTGTCACTTTTCTGATGAAGCCTCTGCCACCTGCTTGTCTTCATAGAGAGATTATTGCTTTACTTGTGATATTAAGCTAATCTATATCTCGGAAGATAACGAGGTGGCACCCCTAAGTCAAGCTACAGGTCAGATCTATGGAGAGGCTGCCCCGCTCACTATAAAAAAAATCACGTTTCTAATGTGTTTTTGAGCCGTTTAAACACATGTGATGAGCTGCTGCACTGTTTCCGTGCTGCGCTGCCTTGCTCGGTCATGTTAGGTTAGATTGATTTAATTGTGCCCATACATTATTTGTTTTGCAGTTAGAAAGGCTAGCAATAAAAACATATATAAAACACATGATAATAGTGTTAAAGTGCATATAGTGTTAATAGTGGTAAAGAGCAGAGTGGTTCCACAGATAAATCAATCAACACTCAGACAATCAACTTGGTATCAAAAGAAAACACATCCTAAAGAAGCAGAATCAATAGTTTTCTGTATAAGTCAGTTTGAATCTTACCTTGTGCTGAGACTTGGACCCTCTGAGCAGTGACTGAGCGAGGAAGTGTGTCAGCTCATTATCTGTCACAAGTCACAGTGACTCAAACTGAGAACTTCATTTGCCCTTTGTCGATATAAATTAGGTAAAACACAGCTCTTCACTGCCCTGCTGCACAGACCCTGGCTCTTCTCTAGAAACTTTGGATTTTTCCACTCAGCCAACCTCATTTCAAACTTTTGAACTTTTGATATATATTTCCATGGCCAGTAAAAATAGAATGACTAGAATGTTGCATGGACCAGTTTGTGGTGTTTTTCATGCTGTAAATGTGCATTAAAAACACAAACCAGCAGATGTAAAGATTATTCACATCAGATGAACTTCACTGTAGAGTTTAATTATCTGATATAAAGACAGAAATGCAGAGAGCCTAAGAATATCATGTTTCAGTGTTAATATTGTCCTGCTTACAAACACAAGGACAAACCATCTAAATCATTTGTCCTTATTACAGGGACAAGTCTCACTGAGTAGTTCTGGGGGTTTTGACTTCAGTGGTTTATTATGGTATGGAGTGTAAAGAGTCAGAGTTGCAGTGTGTCACTCTGCTCTTTCACCCAGGCACTCAGATGACTGTGCCCATAAGAGTAAATGCAGTAAATTACTTCATTGTAGGTTTCATTTTCAGATGTTTGACCGTAATTGAACGAAGGTTTAATCATAACAGAGCTGAGTAGTTTTGTGTTTTCATGACACTATATTAAGGTCTAAATGTTCTCTGACAGTGGTAAAGTAGTAGTTCCGCTGGAGCCTGAGGTCAGTGCGGTGAGCGGCCCGTGCGCGCGTGCACGTGCACGCCTCGAGAGCCGTGGCCTCGTTCACAGTGACTCCACTGAGAGCCGATTCTCTTCTGTGATGGAGGATGTGGGTTTTCTCCGGAAAGCTGCGTGCGGCACAGCGACCTCTTCCACGAGACACGAAAAAGCACTTTTCAGTCATGTGAATCATGGGGCCAAAGTGCCCAGTATTAGGTCAACTACACACTGAGCACTGACCAGGCGCCACCTCTGGGTGTCAGATCACATTACAACTTTCTATAGGTCAATCATATTTAATACAGATGGGGGGCGACTAAAATTAAAATAGTTAAAATGTAAAAATATGTTGTACTACAGTGAGCTCTGAGTCAGTGATTGGAAATACCAGGTTCAGCATTTGTGGATTTACCTCTTGGATATTTCATGACAAAGTACAATGTTTTCAAGAGGGAAAAGTGCCTCTTGTCCCCATCTGAGAGGATAAAATCATCACATTTAAGAATCTGAAAGCCACCAGTCCTGAGGACTTGGGGCTCAGGTCCTTCCGGTCACTGTGTTTGGTTCGTGTGCGTTTGGCACAGGTGCTTCTCCTGCCGGCCACTCCGTGCCATACAGTATGAGTTGTTATGTTTTCCCTCCACAAGTAGGCATTTATTTTTGCCGGATTTCATAATTCCTTGAAACAGCGACGTGACGCAGCCATTTCCCGTCTAGGCCCGCCCCGCTGTGTCTGTGGCGAGGGGCGAAGAGCTGCGTCTCAGCCTGAACCAAGTAGCTCAAGTTTAGCCCTTTTCCTCTGAAGTGGAGTTACCTGTGAACATGGGGAGCAGGTGAAGGGCCCACCTGTCCGCGTACTGTCGCTCACACTCAGGTAAGTGACGGTAAAGTGTCAGTGTGTCATTGTGGGAAAGGAGATTCATTTGTGGCGTGAGGATGAGGAGGAGTGGGCGTTCTGTGGTGCGCGACCAAAACGAAACCATGTAAAGTATGTGGAGTTCATTTACTCATTAGGCATTTTTCTTATAGGCAAGACGTATAGCCCCAGCTGATACCAACTTATTACAGCTGAGTACGCGTCGTGTTACTGTAACCTATGGGTACTATAAGGCAGTGGGGCAAAGGGGAAAGCGGCAGAACCAGTGGCGCGGACTGCGAAGTGTTGTGCGTGTGCAGTGCTCTACAGTGCATGTGACACTGGCATCTAACACGCAATATTTTAACATTAAGGACATTTATGGTGGGTTTTTATTCAGGCTGTAGCCCATAAAGTTTTAAAATATGTAGATCTACTCATTTATTTTGCGAAAGGCTCAACTCCCGAACTGAATTCCACCAAACCCAACTTCAATGTGCACTGTGTGACTTTTCCCACATATACTTGTTTCCACGGAGATTCCTTTGCTGGAATGTTCCACAGTATTGCATTAAACTCATCTATCTCACGTGTATTCAATTACAGGTGTTTTTATTGCTGAAAAAACACCTTGAACGCGCTTTCTTCCTGTGGGTGGGGTTATGGGAGCAGCTGGATGTGTTTAATGACTTATGTTTAATGCAGAAAAGTTACATAGTGCATTTTTTTAATATTAGACATCATATCACGCAGTTTTATTCGTTGTAGTTTCGTTGATCTGATGTGTGAATGTTTTGCAGGTTGATTCTGATGGATTGAAGGGGACCATGCCGGTGCCGGGGAAGAAAAGATGTTTTATTACATCCATTGTGCTTCTCTCGGTGAGAAATTAACTTAAATACCCAAATACGACCCAAATAATCATGTTTAGGATTTTACTTACTTGATTTTGATGCTTAGGAAAAGACTCGATACCAATTCCGATACCACAATCTTACTTAATGCTTGTTTTTCTGATACAAACAGCTTGGATGTTTTTTTAAGATATTTTTGAGCTGTAGTTGAAGAAATACAAGACAGATTAGTTTAATACCAGCTGAGAACAATTTAAACCAAAGTATTAACATCCCCATGGAGTTCAAGCCCCGTGCAGAAGAGTCTGTATCGATTTGTATCAGACTTTTGAGCACATTTTAACTCCACTTGATTAATGTTTGACGCTTTTGTTCGGTGACCCTCCCCTGATTCTGTTCACTTGTGTCTGTCTCCAGCTCGTGTCCATCACTGGGGCCGTGGGCCAGTGTCAGGAGGGACGAGAGTATCTCACAGACGACAACATCTGCTGTGATAAATGTCCTGCAGGTGTGTGGGAAAACTCCAACAAGGAACTAGAGTTGGGATTATAAACTTTACAAGACATCTCATTATTATTATTATTATCACAGTTATTTGTATTGAAATTATTTTTGTCAAAGTTCTTTAATACAGTAGATTTATACACACACACACACACACACACACACACACACACACCACCTTCTCACTAGGGAAGGTGGGTGTGGGTGGTCTTGCTTAAGGAAACAATGAAAGGATTGTCACCCCCTGCACATTGTACATATTCGAGTGCTTGTCCTGATCGAGCCGATATTTGTCCCTTGCTTAAGGAAACAATGAAAGGATTGTCACCCCCTGCACATTGTACATATTCGAGTGCTTGTCCTGATCGAGCCGATATTTGTCCCGGTTTAGACTTGGTCCTGGTTTAGACTTGGTCTTGGTTTAGACTTGGTCCTGGTTTAGACATGGTCCTGTGGTCCTGGTTTAGACTTGGTCCTGGTTTAGACGTGGTCCTGGTTTAGACTTGGTCCTGTGGTCCTGGTTTAGACTTGGTCCTGTGGTCCTGGTTTAGACCTGGTCCTGGTTTAGACCTGGTTGAGTCCAGGTTTACCCCGGGGTTAGACACAGTTTCCTCTCACTTTTGATGTGATACATGTGCACGTGTGACCACTGCCTTTAACACATCCAAGTGCAGTAACGTTTGCAAGCAAAACCAAAGTGTATTTATACAGCACCTTTCTCACACAGGAAGTCACATAAAATAACACACAATTACAATGCAGTCAGTACAACAATATGGCGGCGGTCACAGCACAAAACGACTCAGAATATTTTGAATTAACTGAGCTGTTTTTGTCCTGTTCACAGGTTTTAAGCTTGTGGAAGACTGTAAAGGGCCACACAACAGGACCAACTGTGCACCGTGTCCCACTGGACAGTACATGGACAAGCAGAACTACCACAGGAACTGTTTCTCCTGCACCCGCTGCAAATGTAAGACTACATCACTAGAGGCTGGGCTCATGTGACAGTCAGAAGCTAAAGAGTCTGTAGTTTAACGGGATTATATTACACTGTATTTTTAAATCTCTTATGATGTTGTTTCTTTATGAAAAAAAACATACCAGGAGTTGTGTTGTTTCACAGGTTTAACACACAAATGTTGCATATTTAGGCTCAGTTCTTCTCAAACAGAAAACACTCGCCTTCACCTGGTGATGTCATGTGGTAATACAGAGTGCAAGGTGCTCCATTGTGTTTTTAAACTCCATACACCTTCACTAGGTTCAAATGGATGATTTCAACCATAGAATTTCCAGTCTCTACTGGGCCAAAGGTAAAAGATTGTGTTTACCTGAAAACCACATGACATCACAAGGTGAAACAGACCTTTTTAAGCGTTGTGTGGATCCTCAGTTTTGTTATGTGCTTTTCTCTTGTCCACAGCTCAACTCTTTGAACACCAAGTGTCGGAGTGTAGGACGAGCAGGGACACAGTGTGTCGCTGCAAAGACGGATACTACAGATCCTACATAAACAGCCGCACATACGAGTGCCTCAAGTGCCCGACCTGTAAAAAAAACGAACGAGAAATCAATAAATGTAAGAATGACAAAAGCAGAAAGAAATATCTAAAACAGGGGCCCCCAACCTTTTTCATCTGATGAGCTGCCTAATGAGCCACATTTTTATTCATTATTCTGCACAATGGTATAATTCCAAAACCCGTTAGCGAGTTTATTGTGAGGAGGTAGAGAGCCACAGGCTGGAGACCCCTGATCTAGAAGTCACACGTGTATAGAGCTTATTTGGGAAATCAGTTACTCAGTTACTTGAGTTTGTTTCTAAGGCGAGACGATGCTAAAAATGTATTAAAAATGTATTAAACTGCATTTATACATTCTTGTAGCTTACTGACTTATTATAGAAGAAAAATGAAATAGAAAATGTCCCAAATCTCATGTTTTTCTAGTAAATAAATGTGAATTATGATTAGAGGCAGGCATAAAATTCTTATTTTGTTCACATATTAGATGCAAAAATAATGATAATAACAATTTAGTGTGTGAGTAAATGTGCTGAAACGCAAAGATGTAAAAACTGAATTTAGATTTATGAATCGGAAACTTCTCAAATGCGGATTCTCTGTGTGTTTCAGGTACTCCCGACTCCAAAACTGTCTGTGAATGTAAAGAAAACTACTACAGAGAGAAGGACCAGTGTCTGCCCTGCACCAGGTCTTTAGTCACGTCGCCTTATTTGGTTTAGTCTATTTTAGATGCTCCAATGGGGAAGTGTGTTGGACAACTGAACATTTTAATTCCACGACTGTCAGCAATAAAAAAGTGACAACTAATCCACTTAACATTTATATATTTTTATTCAAATCAAAAATCATCAGCACTGGATAATTATATGTCACATTTTAGCTTTAGTTCAGTTCAGTTTTCTTTGTTTAATCTGTATTACATTAGTTTCAGTTTCATTTTTTCCCCATTTCCTGAAAATATTTTTAGACTGAACCATTTAGAATTATGTAAAAATGTGTATAGGTCAGACATATCCAGTTTGGAAGATAAATAATTGAGATTTAGACTAACTTAGTGACTGAACTACTGGAGCAAACATGTTTTTTCAGTGCGTTGGGGGACATGTAGCGGGACACACAGTTTCACCTCTGCACTTCTGTTTATCTCTTCCTCTCACATTGTTCTGCTTCCTCCTTCAGTGATGAACGTTTCCCTCTTTTTCACAGTTGTACCAAAGACTGCTCAGACTACTGCCCCAATGCGCTGACCACAGGTAACTCAAATGGATCGTATTTTTAAAAGCCTCTAACCCAAAACTCTAAATAATTATTTTCAATCCAGTTAAAGGAACCATATACAAGATTTTGAAGGGCACGATCATGACCCCAAATACAACAAAACATGTTCAAATCAAACTAAATCAACTCAAAAATGCTGATTTATTCTTAATTACAGAAACATTGGACATGATTGCCAAGTTATTTGTTCTATTCTTTGTTCTTTTGGCCCCTAAGACAATAATCCAATCAGAAATCAGAAGGAGCCTCACATGAGCCTCAAACACTTGAACCGGCTGAGCTCTACTATTTTCAAGTTTACTATTGTATTTATTTTATTTTATCATTGTTATTATTCTTTTTAGTCATTTAAAATGTGTACAACACTTTTAAATTTGCTTTTTTTAATAGACCTTGACCTTTGACTAGTTTTGTTCTATTCTTTGTTCTTTTGGCCCCTAATACAATAATCCAATCAAGTTTACTATTGTATTTACTGCATTTTATCATTGTTATTATGCTTTTTAGTCATTTAAAATTTGCTTTTAAATGTGCTTTTTTAATAGACCTTGACTAGTTTCGGTCCTGAAATCCTGCTGTTTTAAACCCAAAATGACTCAGATCTAAATGTTTCTAAACCCCAGCGCAGCGAGTTCTTAATTGTGCTTTAAAGCTCAAAACCAAACCTGCAGTTGTGTTTTGTTTCATTCACACAGGTTTATGTCGCCCTTTATTATTAGTCTGATTATACTTCCATTGCCTTTTACCTTTTGATGACTGTAGTGAACGTGTGGGGAGTTTAAAAACACAGTGGAGCACTTCCTGTATCACCACATGACATCACGGGGTGGATTAAAGTGTTTTCTGTTTGAGAGAAGAACATAACCTAAATAAGCAGGATTCTGTGTTAAACATGAGAATGAAACAAAACACAACTGCAGGACACAACATTATAACATGGATCTGCAGTTGTGTTTTGCAGTTGTGTTATAATGTTGTGTCCTGCAGTTGTGTTTTGTTTCATTCTCATGTTTAACACAACTGCAGGACACAACATTATAACATATATCTGAAATGACATAAGTGCAAAGTAAAAAGTACCGATCCAAAATGGTTTAAAGTAAAATAAACCAAATAACGCCTTGTTTGGCCTTTTACGAGTTTGCTCCCTGAGTCATTCTCTCCGCACACACTGTTGTGATTAAGCTCCTTCTTAAGCATTAATCAGTCACTTCTAGTGAACTGAACGGTTTGTCTGTAGTGTAAATTCTGTCTGTGCAGATTTAGATCTGTGTGTTCAGTAGGAGCTGCACCAGAAACGCATTATAATGATTATTATAATATTATTCAAGGTAAACAAATAATGTTCTTTTCCAAATACATTTTATTTTGAAATTACTTCAAAAAACACAAGGAAGTGAAATGTATTTTAAAGACTTTTTATAAACTTAGAATTAAACTGATCAACAAGGGAAATTGTTTGGACACAGTAGCTCAGACATCACAATATATAATATAGTAATAAAGAGAAAACAATATAAATGTTAATAATAAATTCAAAAGAAGAAGCAAACATAGCAAAAGACTGATGTCAAATATGGCCTAATTATATAAATGTACAAGTAAAAATAAAATATAGTTATATAGTCATACAAACAATACAAGAGGCCAGAAGGAGAAAACAACTGGTACAACTTTTTTACACTCAAGGTTGTAGAATATGCGATGCTCAAGGTGTTTCTAAAGTAGCAGTCGACTTTCTATGCAGCGTGAGCATTTTAATTCAAGTTCATCTGTGTTTTCTTCTACAGGTTTTACAGACCCAAACTCAAACATTTCCATAAACGTGATCGCTGGAGTGACGGTGGCCGTCGTGTTCACACTGGTGCTGGTGGTCGTTGTTACACACTTTGCTACGAAACGTCAAACTACAAGAAGATTATTGTCCTCCTCCCAGTTTACAGAGACGCCACAAGTGCACAAGGTTTGATTTGGATTATTATTATTTCTCCAATAGAATAATGTGTTTTTTCTTCTCTCTTTGCACTTGCTTAAAGACATAGTTTACTATTCAATTGCTCAAAATACCTTGAAAAACACCCATTCCTTCTGTTCCACAGTTTAGCTTTAAATGTCTTGACCAAAAGCTGATGCAACCCTGCTAAGTTACGGGTCAGGTCTGTGGAGAGGGTTTTTTTTTGTATTTTTGAGGAAGATGCAATTTAAAGCAATAACATGTCCATGGAAACGTACCTGTGATCAGAAAAGTTACATAGTGCACCCTAACAAATCTCAATATGTGTCAGAAAATGTGATTTTCCCAAAGTATTCAGCCTTTTGTTTGTTCTTTGATTGACAGGATTTCACTGTCCACTGTGAGGAGCCTTTAACCCAGTGTCTTCAGTCCCAGGAGGCGCTGCTCAGTGCGATGAACCAGGAGTCCAACCTGCCCGACTGTGTCCCCCTGGAGATAAAGAGTAAGATGATTTACATATGTTTAATGACACTATTGCTCTGTTTACACGAGAGCTTTAAATCCAATTAAATATCATTTAACTCGGAATAGAAATGAATTCCAATTAAACAGAACGTGTAAACACTTAATTCCTAATGATTATTTGGAATTTATTTTATTCTGAATTCAACTTTATTCCGATTTAAGTGGGTGGTTTATTCCGATGTTAAAGCCGATTTAATTTATTTCATTCATGTTCTGACGCGATGACGCTCTGCAAAAAGGCGCCGCAGCAAACTTTGGGCTCAAACACGAAACAATTTTTCTGACAAGTTGCTGTAAGAACTACAGATAATGAAAAGAGCCGAGGCAGAAAACAGCAAAATGCCAGAAGCAGCTGAAGTGTGTTTTCTTCCAGTCTCTGTCCAATCAGAACCTTCCCGAGGGAATAAAGCCGATTTAACGTGTTTTCTTATAAACCTTAATTCAGAATTTCCATTTTAACTCAAAGGAGAATAATTTAAATCCAATCTATTTAATTTGGAATAATTTAATTAAAACCGTCATGTAAACGTGGCCAATGTGGACGCCCATAATCAAAGATGGAAGAAGTGATCACAGTGTATCGGTATCGGTATCGGTGGTTTCCATTTTCTTGAATATAATGACGACCTGGTATTCTCAATTATTTAGAAAACCCAAGAACTCACTGTATCTTATGTAATACAGTGAGTTCTTGGGTATTCTCAATTATTTAGAAAACCCAAGAACTCACTGTATTACATAACATAATTTTGCATTTTAACATTCATTTCGACTGCCATCCTTCTGTATTAAGTAATATTGACCTATAGAATGAGGTAAAAGTGAAAAAAATACTATTATTATTGTGGTACGAGGCGGGAAAAGTGATCTGATGAAGGCTTTTTTTCCCGAAACGTTATTTAAAAATAAAAAAAAAACATTGCCATATGCAGTGGTTCAGTTTTAAAAAGACTTAATCCTGTCACATGTCCTTTAATTATCTAATTTTGACTTAAATTGGTGCGATAAGACCTGCTATAAATATAAATTATAGACCAACCAAGATGCAATTTCTGAAGAAAAGTTGATAAATATATTGAAAATTAGAAAATTATATTAGTTCTATTTTAGAGAGCGCGAGTTTTATTTGTCAGATGAGATTTTCTGTGCATATTAGAGGTGTTTTTAATTACTGTACAGCGTAGGTGCAATGTAATAGGAATTTCCTTGCATGATGTCATAATTTCCCAGCAGGAAGTAAAATTTGAAACCTAAAAACTGCCAAAAATGGGTAAAAAACGTAAGCGTAAGCAAAATCTTAAATGTAATGGCCTTAGTAAAATGTGGACTTTAACCTGTCATAGGAAATGTGTAACAAATTGATTCATCAGTTTCTGTCACTGCACAGTTGGACGTCTGGATTAAGAAGAGTTTTAATAGTAACAGGAATAATGCACAAAAAAAAGAGACAGTTTATTCTATTCATCAAGTTGTGTTTTTATTGTTTTTACTGTGCTAAATGTGAGTTGTCTTGATTTTCAAAATTTTTTCCCCTAAAAATCAGTGTTTTATTTGACTTTTTCCATCCATTTTTTCTAAATTAATCCATAAATAATCTAAATAAGGCATTAGTGTTATTTGTTGGCGATAGAGGCAAAGAGTTGGTCTGCTCTTTGGAGATGCAGTTTGACTTGTCTGCACATCCAGTCCCAGGCTTCTGCACTGTGGCCCATTTGCTCCAGGAGAGTCGAGCATCTCTTGAAATATTCGCTCAGCTTCTTGTTCTTTATTTTGGAGCTCCGGTTTGCCACGCAGGATCGGAGTCCGTCTGCTTGTTGCGTAATGACATTGAGAAAATCATCCTTGGCACTGCTGTGGTGTGAGGACGCAGAGCTCTGCTCCTCCTCAAACAGAGACACAATCTCATCCAGAAGATGCACTACAAATCTGAGCCTCTTTTTGGCCGGTGCGTTGGACACACGTGTGTAGAGTTTATTTGGGAAATCAAGTGCCTCTTCAAAATCAGGGTCTTCACTGGACAAATAGTTGTTTGTAGAACCAAGGAGCCGTCTCTGTACTCTTCATATCTTTGCTCCACCCACAAGCAGCTCAGGGCGGAGCCAGTCCCAACCAAAGCCGTGAGTAATACCCAGAACATCATCTTCCTGGTCAAGGTGTGTCTC
>JACN01059816.1:0-29097 GCA_000787155.1 Scartelaos histophorus | reverse complement strand
AACAGCTATAAAAATTAAGAAATCAACGGAATCAGCTTAAAATCAGCTAAAGTCTTTACCAAAATAACTACATTTGACACTTTGTGATCTTTACTTTTTATTCTTAAAGTACATTTTTAAACAGGTACTTCAATACATGTAGTTAAGCAGATTTTTCATGTGTAACTTGAGAAATCTTTTGCTCCTATATCTGTACTTTTAATTAAGTAACAAAATTGAGTACTTCATTATCTACTGGTCATGATTTAGCTTTTACATTGCAAAAGCCCTGGGTTATATCATATCTTTGTTGTTTTTTATTTATGTGTAACACCTGAAAAACATTTCAATCATGCTTGTCTGCACTTGCTCCCCTATAAATAATTTGCTGGCTCAAGAAGAGTGTGTACAGCTCTTTTTAATTCCTAAATCTAACAGTGACTTAAAAGCTCATTCATTTGATATCTCTAAACAGTAAAGTGTCTCCTACTGTTTGTGCGTCTTAGATCCACTTCAAGATTAATGCCATGAATTAAAAGCTTAGTACTGTGTGGGCTTGTTGCAAATTGTTCTAATGCCAGATAACCTTACTTTTGATTTGGAAACTAAACAGAACTTGCTTTTTTAGTGTATTTTTGTATTCTCTCTGTTTTAGGTCTTGCGGTTGGTCTGGACCCACAGGGATACGGGAACCCGGACTTTTGCTGGCTCTCTGTTCACGATACTCTCATCTGGAGCTTTGCAGGACCCATTTTTGTAGTAGTATTGGTAAGTACCTCAATATATGAAAAATAAACATTAGATCATATTAATATTGAGGTGCACAACATTTTTCATGCAACAAATTAAAGCAACTTACAGGGTCAAAATGCAGCAGATTTGTCCTTTGTGCATCTAATTATAAACTGTTTTATGGTCTGCGAACCAGGAAGTACCATTGCACCATTAGCATTAGCTAGTTGTTGTTAGCAGTGACATTGTGACAAACTGTCCTAGCCCCTGAAAGTCGTGCATCATCCTTAAAAACGTAGCATATCCTGAATAATTAGTTAATGTTAGCACCTTTAAATATATTTTAAACTGTTTGATTCAGGTGAACATAGTGATCTTCATCCTGGCCGCTAAAGCGTCTTGTGGGAGGAGACAAAAGGCTGCAGAGAAATCAAGAGCTATGTGAGTTTAAACTTTAACAATGTTGGTTAATGTTGGTTAATATATAATTATGTACAAAACTTTACTTGTGCCTTGACTGTGCATATTTCTCCTTCTCCAGTCCTGCCCTTCGTACTGCGTTCCTCTTGCTGTTGCTCATTAGCGCCACCTGGATGTTGGGTCTGATGGCCGTGAACAGTGACGTTATGATCTTCCATTATCTGTTTGCGGGCTTCAGTTGTCTGCAGGTAATGCACGACGACACAATACTTTAAGATTCAGGACTACGTATATTGTGATTTGTGAGCTACTGTGTCCAAATAATTTCCCTTGTGAATCATTAAAATCTGTTGAAGTCTAAAGTAACTAAAAAGATTATACCTTACCTCCATGTATTTTTAATGTATTTTACAGTGCCATTTTGTATTTTGTGTCCTTATTTTGCAGGGGGTGTTCATCTTCTTCTTCTTTGTGATCTTCAACTCTGAGATCAGGAAAAACCTCAAAAACGTCTTCACGGGAAAGAAGAATATCCCCGATGAGGCCAGCACAGCCCGGGCCTCTCTGCTCACTGTGAGTAATCTTGAAATACAAAATCCTCTTACAAAATATCTGCAAAAGTTCTAGGCATGCACCGATCCGGCTTTTTTCCGTTCTGATACTGAGCTCAATACTGTGGCTTTAGTATTTGCCAATATTAATTCATACCAGTGCACCTAAAATATAAATAATTTCCTTTTAACACACACGTTTTTGGCCAATATTGCTGAACTGGTATCCATTCCACCAAAATTGTCAATTTTGCCGCAGATATCCACTACCAGCGTTGTATCGGTGCATTCCTATCACAAGCTAGAATCTGAAAACCACCATCATTGTGGTGCCATCTGAAAGCCGCAATAACTTGGATTGATCCTGCTTTCCTTTTTAATAAAACTGTTGTACTTTTCTTGCAGCGCTCTCTGAACTGTAACAACACATACCACGAGGACGGCCTGTACCGCTCTGGTTTTGGTGAATCCACAGTTTCTCTGGAGAGTACGCTCAGGTCAGCCAAGAGCCACAGCAGCTACCTGGCATACGTACTCAGGTACCACACAAAACACTGACCGCATGGCTGCTTCTACTACCAGTATATATTTATTTTATTTTTGTTAATGTTAATATGCAGTGCTTTGCTTAGGGTTTCAGTTTTGTTTTACTGTTTTCTTGCATGCATGCTAATACATTCACTAACTCACTAACTAACTATGGAATACAGTAACTCAACTGTTGCACTTCTGAGCCATTTTAATCAAATGTTCTGGAAATTCTTAATCCATAATTTCTCCTGCTGTCTGCTATACAAAGATACACACTACCACTCAGAAGTTTGGACACTTCTCATTCAGTGTTTTTTTTAACTACTTTCTATATCTCATGCAAAATACATCAAATAATATATGAAGTATGATATATGGAGTCATGTAGCAAAGAAAAAAAGGTAAATTACTGTCACCGCTATTGCTATTACTATATATTTTTATGTTCATATAGTCCAAGTAGCCAGCCTTTGTTTAGTTAAAAAATATTTAGTCTTTCGTTACCACATAATTTCATATATCTTGCTTCATATATTTGATGTCTTCCATATTTATCTAAAATGTAGAAGGTAGTAAAAAATAATAAAATGTGAGGGTGTGTCCAAATGTTTGACGTGTAGTGTATAAGCTCTGAGATTGCCTGCATGAATGGCAAAGCTTAAGCTGGGCAGTGCATGGAGCTGGGTGGTGCCAAACTACATAAATACACAGACATATCTCACGTTAGATACTGTATAATATTTAAGGCTGCAACAATTAATTGGAATATTTGTTGCTACTCAACTTTTAAAATAATGCAATTGTATTTTGGTAATCGATACGTGTGACTGGGGGTGTTCTACATGTGTCTTTATTGGTGGAATCTTCAGCAGTTACCTTGGTGACACAATGTTTTTATTAACAAACACTGACGGAAAAGACTTCAGATAATCTGAATAATGCAAAATATAATATTTAAATAACACATTTTTCTGCAGTATAATGCAAAAAAGTTTTTGCCTGCATTAAAATTAAACTCAGATTAAAATCTAACAAAGCCTAAAACAGCATCACACTCTTAGGGAATATTGATTTCATCAGCTGCAAAGTATCAATATAGACTCAAACTCAACTCAAATCATAAGACGTTTTATCAGAACAGTGAATTATCAAAGCAAAAATTACAAAATAGAATAAACAATTTTGCATTTTTGTCAATATTTCACTTTTTTGTATTTGTAAATATGGTAACTAAAATATTGTAAGTTGCAGCCATAATTATTTTTCTTTATTGATGTTATTGGTCAAATTATGATGATGATGATGATGATGATGATGATGATTATTATTATTAATTAATTTATTTATTTTGTCATATTTACCAGCGTTTTCCGCTGGTTAAGCTGTAAACTGTATTGAAACACTCCACAGGCACAGGTGTTTTTTTTCTCTGGTGTCAGATTTACCTGTAGTTTCAGCCCCTTTTACACGTCCCAGGTGAGGTCTGACTGTGCGCCTCTGCTCATAAAACTGTCAAGTACGTAACTTGATCACGCTCTGGGGTCAAATCCTCCCTACAACACGCATGGAGACACTTAAAGGCAAAAACAGGCCAGAGATATGAAGATCTGTTATAGTTTCAGTGATTTACAGATAGGACCATACCTGTTCATGTCTCTGCAGATGTTGGCAGCAAATATGAAATTTGATTTCACTTTTAAAAAAAAGCTCAGTCTCAGTCTCAGTCTAGCCTGGAAAGTACAGATGATGTATGGTTAAATTATAAAGCATTAGTTCATGTTGTGGCAGATTTTCCCTTATAGATGCACTTCTGGATGTCACAGCTCTAAAATTACAAACTTATAAAACAAAAAGGAAAAGACTTGATGCCCTTTATCAGTTCACTGTATCACTTACTATGTCTGTACTGATGGTTTTCACATTTCACATTTCGTTTCCAATTCTTGATCTGTATTTAGGGAGGAGGCAGGTCAGAAACCCAGTGTCTCATCAGGAACAGCTAAAGGACACACAGACCTGGACGGGCCACTCTTCCACCGCAATGGGACAAAGGGAGATGGTGAGTTTACTGTTTTAAAACTGGCTACAGAGCTTCAGACAGAGCAGACCCTACAGTTAGCTTCACCCCCATGTAAAGCTGCATAGTACGATGAACTAATCCAGAAAAAATGTGCAGTAAAAAAATCCTCCTCAGATAAATGTATACGTTTATTGCAGATCTCACTGGATATTAACAGGGAATTTAAAGGATCTGAAGTTCAACAAACATCTAAAACTCTTTAAAACTTGACTTTGATCTGACTAACTCTAGTATTGTTGTGGACCATTTCAGACTCAGACTCTGACAGTGAACTTTCAGGAGATGAGAACAGCTCCTCCTATGCCTCATCCCATTCATCAGACAGCGAAGATGACGACATCGACATCAAACCCAAGTGGAACAACGAGAGGCCCATCCACAGCACACCCAAAGGTACACAAATGTAATATAACCAGCTCCTCTTGGCTAAAAAATGCGGTGTAACCTTTTTAATATGGGTTCTAACACCTGTACCATGGCATTGTCTGAAATGTGCCACAATATAGCATTTATATCTACAATAATAAAGAAAAAAAAGATGATTTTCCTGAAAAGTGCACATTAACAGTCCTATACTGTGCAAAATTGACTCTTGTGAACTTTCCTGGTGTTGTGCTTTATTTCATTCACACATGTTTGAGTAATCCTTGATATATTTATAACACAAAACCAACTTGTAATTATCAAAATATGTGTTAACAAACATGTTGCTAATGAAGAAAATCAACAAATTCTGTTATTTTTAATGTTTTGCATGTTTCTGTATTGTTAATTTGATTGGAAATGCACTTTTAGCACCTTGAATGTTGCAAAGGGCTCTATAAATAAAGATTGATTGAAGTTTTGTATTGACATTTTCGTAGCTGATTCAAATCACGTGAAGCCTTATTGGCCGACGGACATGACCACGGCCAGCGACAGTGAGGATCCCGGGGGTCCGGACAGGTTACGAGTGGAGACTAAAGTGAACGTGGAGCTCCATTCTGAAAACAAACTGAACCACACGGGAGACAGGGACACGCCTCAGCCCACTCCTGTCAAAGACTCCACTGCCACCTCTGCACCTGTCAACAGCAACCACCAGCCCGAGCAGAGGAAAGGTAATCACAGTCTGGATATCGTACTATATTTGGTCTTAAAAAGGGAATCAATATGAATACTGAAAGGGAATGCAGGATTTCATTATTAAATAGCACCCACAGACATGATCAAACCCTATTGAACCCTATTTAACTGTGTTTTTACTCGCAGGTATCTTAAAGAACAAGATCAGCTATCCTCCCCCTCTGTCTGACAAAAACATGAAGAATCGTTTGAGGGAGAAACTCAGTGACTATAACTCCCCCACCATCACCTCCCCCCCTCCCATCAACAACAACAGCAGCACGTCCCTCCCCACATCTGTCAACATCATGACTCCCACCTCCAGGACGCCCTCCATCACCTCCGACTCCGGGCGCCCAGGTAACCACGACAACAGCATCAGCACTGGGAACAATGGCACAGGGAACCATGGTAACAGTATCAGCGTGGGGAACCACGGCGGCAGCACTAAGATCAAACCCCCCGTCGCCCCGCGGCCACAGATTCTGGTCGGACACCACCCGGCGGCCATTTACAGGGAGACGAACGGGGGCGTGGCCATGCACTTGAAGTCTGGGACGGTCAACGGAGGCAACGAGTCAGACTCAGAGTAAGTTATGAGTTAAAGTTTTGATTTAACAAGCACTGGTTTGATTGTAAAGTCATGAAATAAGCATGAAGTGTGAACCTTTGTGTGCTTCATACACAGCAGAAGAACAGTGGACAAGATTTGATATTTTAATCATTAAAAATTCATAGGTTTCAGACAAAGGATTTTGTGAGAATATTTCCTTTATTCCAAAAACATCATATATTTATTTGAATTGCGCAAAAGTAAAAAAAAAAAACAATGCCATAGCTGGAAGCCCATGAATCCACTTGTTGAAGATAATTTTCTTAACTTTAATTTAATCCAAATGCACCAATTTTTGTTGTAAAATTACATTTTTAATTGTAGTTCTGTATTTTAAAGATAAATACAAGAAAGCAAAATCCAAATAGATCATCATTTATTTCAGGGATGTTGGCCATTATCGTAATAAACCACACTAGGAAACGGAAATATATTAATGTAATAATACAGACTTATTACATCTGAAATCCAATTGTTACTTATTGCCCCCTCCTATTTAAATTATTTATTTTTTAATTTTTTATTTTTATGACCATTCATGCAGTTTTATAGATAAGGTATTGATACTATGCACTGACATCACGCTGGGGGTGAACTACATGTAGGTCAATCTGTATCTGATGGAATGTTCAGCAGTTACCATGGTGACTGAAGGCACACATTAGCAAACACCGTCAAGAATTAAAAATACTTACTTGTTTAACAGCACAAATCAGATCACATGCTGTTGTTACACCTAAGTCAGTTTTTCTAGTATTATTATGTTGAAATAACGCTCAGATTGAAGTCTAACTCTGATAGAGCAGTGCCTCCAGTTAGCATCACACCACAGGGAATGCTGACATCAGTTGCAAAGTATCAGTAGGTAAATTTAGGCTGTAGAGTGTCATTGTCTACTGGTCCCCTGCTGTCTATGTCCTACTCCTACACTGCATGATAACCCCTTGTGTCTGAACTGACAGTGCATGTCTTCCCTTTGTTTTCCCTCCCCTTGCAACCAACTTCCTGATCACCTGCACTGCCCCTCCTCCCCTGCGCCCCAATCTCCACCCCGATCATCACCCCATAACCCCATAACAGTGGCAGTAACGAGACCTCAATCTAACCAATAGGAAAACTCAGACCAGCCTGCCGTTGTGAGAGGAAGAAGGAGTTACAGAAGACTAAAGAAACAAGGGGAGGAGATGCGGAGAATTGGGTCAAAAACTGACTTCAAGATCCGGCCAACGCTCCCCTTTGGAAAGCAGTATTAATTGACTTGAATGAGCACAAATCAAGAAAGTAAAAATATAAAGGGAAAGGCTGTTCGGGACTGCACTACGAGAGGACGTGCCAAAATCGCTACAGGAAACGGACAGACGGCGAACAGGAAGTAGCCCTGATTGATGCTCTTCTTCTGTGGTGGCACTAACACTAAGGACTTCAGTTTGCTCATGAAGAAAATCAGTTTGGTACAAAAATATTTCAAAGATGACGCTAAATGTCGGTAAAAAAAACCTTTGGGAGACGAGAAGTGTGCACTGCCCGGACGCTGCTTGTGACTGTGCATGTCTTCAGATACAGTAGTTTGTCGCAGTGCTCTTCTATGGACTAAAGTGTATGTAGAGTGTAATTAACTTGTAGATATTGTTAAAACTGAAGAAGATTTATTTTGTTAAGCAGCAAATGTAAGGACAAAACCGGACTTGGAAGTGCAAACAGTGGCTATGGCTGCACTAATGCATTTTTATTATTTGAAGTTTAGTGACGCCAACAGTTTGCAAAGATTCACACATTTTTTAATAATAAATTAATCCTCTTTTCAGTTGACAGTGTTAAGCTGTTCACATTTTCCATGTTTGGTGCTGTACGTGATATTTTGGTGAGATGTCTAGTTCAACATCTTTAAATAAATCATTAAATTAAATGATAGAAAATGAAATGGTTCATAATTAGGGGGGGCAAAATTGACAAAAATGTATATATTGGGATACATTTTTTATCCTTTTTTATCCTAATGACAATATTAAAATGATACTATGATTCAATTCAATTCAATTTATTTTTGTATAGCCCAAAATCACACCAACAGTTATCTCGGCGGGCTTCACAAAATTGTTAATTTAGCAAACAGAGATGTCAAAGAATGAAGCAGACGAAGAAAAATAATAATAATTAACAATTAATTAATAAGTCAAAAATATAGAATGCCCAACAACAAGCAGGCAAATGGATAATTGTCCCAGCATCTCCTGTCCTTAGACCCTCCTTCATCAGCAAGGAAAAACTCAAAAAAAAAAGCCCAGTGGGAAAAAAACCGAGAAACCTCAAGGAGAACCACAGTGAAGGTTCTTTCTATGACAGCCCATCCAAAGATTCTTCTAAAAATTAGTACAAATGTAAAAATGTAAAAATATCACTACTCCTTATTTTTCATTTAATTTAAAACATGACATTATTATAGTAACACATTATTATAGATGTATTCAGGATATTCTAGTCTACAATTGTGATATAATCCCTTTTGTTATATCTCCCACCTCTAAATAAAATGTGAAACTATTACCTTTTTTCCACCTTTGAGTCAGATCGTACAATGTTCTCCTCATGTTCCTGTGGTAAAAATGCATTAGTGCCGACACAGCCCGCACACATTTCTGTTGTTTTAGAGTGAATTGGATCAGTTTTGGATCAGTCTCTCAGATTGGTGCCTTCATCACAGGGAGAGGCCTTATGTTCTGTCTGAATACACAAGTCTCACATGTGTTGTTGTCTATGAATGTAACACACACAGTCCAAATGAACACTATTGTTGTACAGTGAGTCCAACCTCTGTCTTTAAGCACTATGAATCTGAAGCCTTCTTTTCCAGTGTCCAGTGTTTTTAAACTCTCAAACTGCAGGAAATAAAAGTACAAAGACAGTTTTTTTTTTACAGTTTTTCTCCTCAAAACTTCACAACACGTAGCCCACTTGCTGACCAAACAAACCTGTGTTATGCTATTTTCTGATCTATGTTATACTGTTTTAACACACAAACCCTGCATATTTAGTCTGAAAAATACTTTGTTCCACCTTGTGATGTCATGTAGTGATACAGGAAATGCCCGATGTGTTTTCATACACTTTCACTAGAAGCATTTGGATGTTTTCAGGCCTGGAATTGCCAATTTGTACTGAACAAAAGGTAAAAAGTAGCTGGTAATCTTAAAAAAATACTATTACATGACATCACAAGGTGGAAAAGAGAGTTTTGAGCTGTGGAGATGTAGACAGAATAATGATAAAAGATTAATCAAACATGTGAAAATGAAAGAAAACACAGCTCCAGGTAGGTTTTTGGTGGGATAACATTATCAGAACAGTCAATTTTGTGTAACATTAAACCTTAGAAAGTAAAGAAACTGCATTTACCTTCCAAGTGCATTGATACTTGCTACTTAATACAGGATTCTCAAGTCTTCCACAGTATAAATTCTCATTTGCTTCTTGCAGCTATCTCCAGTTATGCTCCAGTCCAGACCACATTGTTTTGGCTTAATGCAATGTTGTTGATATTTTTTTTTTGTATTGATCACTGGAAATGTTTTGTAAAATAATGTATATTTATTTTTTATGGTTTTAAAGAAAAAGACACTGGAAACAAAAGGTGATTGTGACTGTAAAATTAAAGGTGACATGACTTTTTATCTATGTTGTGTTTGGATCATTATAATTTTGTCCAGTTAATGTTTGATTTCATAGTTCAGTTCATGCAAAACTTAGATGATACCAAGGCCAAAAGGAGTAGACTATAACGAGATCAAGAATTATTGTTACAAAGTGTGCACAAAGTCTGCACACAGGTGTCAGCCCAGGCTACATCCACATTTCATCTGAGCGAGAGCAGGAGAAGAAAGGCCCATAATTCATTGCTACACTCAAGTTAATTAAGCTGCGTTAGCTTTCACTGTTTAATTAGCCTTTGCCAATGCATCAGTTTAATAATGACAATGTAATGAACAAAGCCACACTGAAGATGAGGTTGTCTTCTTCTCAATGAAGTGATTTCAGTAGTTTTTTCATTATCATAAAGTGTAAAGATATTTTGACATTAGTAAACGTCACATTCACAGTCTAGTTGTATTCAGTGTGACATTTTGAATAGGCTTAGCTGTGCAATATCCTGTATAAATATATTTGTTGAAGTTATTATGTTAATCTTTATTTATTAAATATGGGACAGTGCACAGTGCGTGTAAATGTGCCAGAGCAGGGGTGGGCAAACTTTTTGACTTGCGGGCCACAAAGGGTTCTAAAATTTGATGGGCGGGCCGGACCAGGAGCAGATGGACAGAGTGTTTTGGTAATCACCTAATAAGAGAAAAAAATAACATGGGATATGAAGAAAACAAGTGCTTAAATTTCAAATAAAAGTCATTACAAAGCATTACAACTAAATATCTGTCTTTCAAGTCACACAGTATTTACTATAAACACTGAAAGTTAAATTAATTAGATAAAGCTTTTTTGTTTTTATTTGTAACAGTTACTATTTTAAAGCACTGAATGTTCTGTTATCCTTCAGGATCATCATCACTCTTTCAAAAACGGTAGGAAATACAGATTTACTTGTCTCGCTCCTTCTTTTCAATACGCGTCCCCAGTGCCAAAACTCAACATTCAGTTTGGCGGGCCGGATTAAAAAGATCAACAGGCCGCATATGGCCCCTGTGCCAGAGTTTGCCATGCAGGCTAATTCTCATCCGTAGTCCCATTGGCAGGTTGATGGCAAGACAAAAAAAGGACATAGGAAACAAAAACATTCAGTCCATCACACATGACAAACACATTAAAGATCAGTGAATAATACTGCAGACATATTAGTAAAATTAGAACATGCTAAAAGCACAGCACATACATGAATGACAGTAGATACAATTCACAGTCACTCAACAACATTTGCTGTGATGTTAAAACACAAACAGATTAGTTATGTTCACATGTTCGATTGTCTAGAAACCACTGCTTCACAGATCTACTAAAACTATGAATAAAATCATATTTCTTATTTTTGAGGCCGACTGTCCAAATGAAGTTTTTCTAAATAGAATTTGACAGTTTCCTTTGCTTGATGCTGTTTGTATGTAAATTAAACTGTATGAACTCTTTTATTGGGGGTGGAACAAGACCATGAAGGGTTTTGTAGACCAGAACAATGTCTGAATAAATAGTTACATTTTCCCAATTTAAAAAAAATATATTTCCCCAATATTTTACAGAGAGTTTGATTTTTGATCTAGAGAAGTTTAATCACTTTACATTTTTTTGCACATCTGTAATAATAACTTTCAGCTTCTCAGGGACATTGACTAATTGTTTTTCAAGACTAAAAAAGAAAACAACCCACAGCCAGTTTTTGCTCACATCTTTTATTTGGTTTAATTGTCCATCTGAACTGTGGTCTTAAAGGTTTCTCACATTATTTACATTTTTCCCCCGCTCAAAGCTCAAGAGCCGAGAGCTGTACTTGGATCTGGCACTCCTGAAGTAAGTCCGTGCACTTCACACACTCACTTTCATGTTTTCTGAGGGAATTTGTATTATAGTAAGAGTTCAAAGAGGTGGACTTCAACACAGCAAAGTACAACCCTTGCAAAATAGGCAGGTAGAAGTAAAAGTATGTAGTCTATAGTAACAAAAGTACCTGAGCATCAACACAACATGCTACCAGCAAAGTACAACCTGTGCAAAATAGGCAGGTAGAAGTAGAAGTATGTAGTCTATAGTAACAAAAGTACTTGAGCAGATGAGGAAAACTTTAAGATGTATACAGATTACATCATTGTGTATTACGGAATCATATTTTTACAAATCCTAGCCCACTTAATCCAACAACAACTGCATTTTTGGAAGAGGTACCCACACACCAACCCACATTTTAACATGAAGTGAAAGCATTTCTATTTCCTTTAGAATCATTAAGCTCCCACTATAAGCCTTCTACATATTTTTGGCGCAGATAATGCTGATTTACAAAGGCGCCTAAGACATTATCACACAAACAGAGCGGCGGTTGCCAGGTGAGTTATTGTGAGCAGCTCCAAGTGAAAGGTTAGAAAGAGGAATCAGATTTCACATGAGCTGATTGTGCTTAGCTGTCATGGCAACCCAAGCCAGACCTGCACTCAAGTGGCATAAAGTGTAAAGATATTAGGCCAAGTATGGAGTATGCAACCCTAATCCTAATCCTAACCCTAACCCTGCAAATTTAATGCAGATTTAGATTTAAATGTGGGGAACCAGGTGCAGTCTTGCATCGTTTACTGTTACTATTCATGCCAAAAACCACTTGTTGATCATGCTGCCACTTGCCTACCACAACTGAATCACTACTACATAAAAAAAAAAAAAAATGCAGTGTTCATGAAAGGGTGTGATTAAGACGTAGTCACAATATTGATCATTAGATTAAGAGTTATTTTTCTTGCAATGTGAGGAGGCACGACACACTCTTACAATCAGCATGAACCGTGGCCTTTATCTGTCCCATCGCAGCCAGTCCCACTAAATAATTCAGGACTATGAGAGGCGCAGTTGGCACTTGGAGCGCGGAGAAGTCGCGGTTCACTTAAGGAGGACGGTGTAACAGCGCCATCTATCGGTTATAATGGAAAGGTGCATGAAAAAAAAAAAGGGAAAAAAAAAAAAAAGCAGGTGCATGTTTAGAGCACTGGTTGACTGATGCATGCAGTACTTTGTGAATTTGTACTATTGTAGCCTATATATTTTCACCAATATATACAAATATAGGCAAGTTAAAATATTCATGCACCTTTCCACAACAAAAAAAGGTGCACAATGAAACTTTTTTTTCCCTTTTGAGAGTTTATCTGCTTGTTATCGCTTTGTCTTGAATGTTACATATCTAAATATATTACTGAGTGGAGGATTGAAAATGTAAAGTCATTGCGTAACTGAGCTTTTTTAATTCTAAAGGCATTTTTATACTCACAAAAGCGATCCTTAAATCTCCTTTTAGCCTCAGGTTTAGGTTTAATGCCATAATGCAGAACATTCTTGGCCTTAAAAGCCTTGGGATCTTGCAGATAAGCAGTTGGCAGACCCCCTCATCATAAAAAGTTAAATAGTGCACCTTTAACATCAGAAGTAAATCAGATGTATTGTGTTTTCACCCTCGTTTCTCCTTACCCACTCTGAAACTGTTGCATAAGGGGAGTGTTGTGCAACTCACTAGAAAATGCTGGTTTGGGATTAAGATATTAACCAGCAGCGAACAGGGAGGATTTGGGAAAACCTCCACAGACATCAGGCAGATCTGGGGTAGAGAGTGAATTATGTGTTTATAATTAACCACTGCAGGAAATCTCTCATATTTAATACATGTTTGGGTGCTTATATAAACCACTGAGAGTCTTTAACTTCCTACTTTAATTGGGAGTTATCTTGAGTGGTAGGTGTCAAGTGCATGATTAAGCTCTAGGCAAAACACAGGCTACTTTTAATTCGCTCCAATTATATTTCATTTCACATTTACTTTGTACAATATCACAAAGGAAGGATGGAAAACCCCAACGCTGCTCATAGCAAATATTTGCCTAAACAAATGATTCTTCAAAACTGACTTTACTTCCTATATCAGCGAGCGAGAAGCAGAAACATGGACCCAAGGCTCTCAAGAATACAACATCCAAAAAGAAGGTAATCATAAGCAGAATTGGTACATGTTAGTGCTGTGAGTTTGTATAAAGTACTTATATAATTTGGCACTGTTACTATTACTCATGTATTCCACTATACTGCAAGAAGTATATGTTACTATCAGCAACTCAAATAGACTAATGAAATGACCACTAGGCTTAATGATCCACTGACTACTCGCCTGTTTCTATTCTATTTTTTACCATAAAGTACAGTTACTTTTGTGGCTACTACTACTACTACTACAATCCTCTTAGCTTCTGAAATCACCCAAACTGTACATTATTTATTTTTTTTAATGTATTTTATTGGTTTTTATTTATTTATTGCTATCTTATGGCTTTGCTCTTATTATTTATTTATTGCTGTCTTATGGCATTGCTTTTATTTGATTTTACTGGTTTATTGTTTTAGGACTAATATGTTTTAATCTGTGTTTAATGAGTATTTATTTTTTTATTATTATATTATTATTGTTGTTGCTTTTAGTTTGTATTTGTGCAGCACTTTGGAAACTGTTTGTATATGAAATGTGCTATAGAAATAAAGTGGATTGGATTAAAATAAATATGCTTTCAAATTGGAATTAAACTCTCACATAGCAGGTAAACCCATTGCCTGTGAGTTCATTGGGGACACAGCAGGACGGGGACATGCCTCCTCATTGATAGTCTGACTCCAAACAAAGTACTGGTGATTACTTCCCTGTAATCTGTGGTCTCATCTACACGGGCCAGAAGTCAGCTGACTCCAGTTTCACTCTCTTTCCCCTCCTCCCCTCCTCTCTCTCTGTTTACCCATGATGCTCCTGTAGTTCTGTGTTTCAGGAGTGTGGATATACAGCTAAACCTTTCACATTTTTCTCATTCACAGAAGACCAACAGATGCTCCTGAATGACAACATGCAAAGGTCAGTGCTCTTTAAAGCGCCTATGACACACTACTAATTTTACTAAAACTCAGTTAATTCACATTTAAGATTCTGCTAAACTTCTTAAAAATCACTTCACATTAGGCCATTTTTTACATTTAAAATTGTACATCCTATATGGAAATCCTGACATCTCACTAGGGAATGCTATAATTGTTACCTATAGCAACCATGTTGTACTGGCACAACACCAGTGTGCACAGGGATTATTATCTGGCATGTAAGAATATAAGAAAATGCCTTTTATTTTGTTGTTTAAAGTATTGGGGAGAAAATGTGTAAATTGTCTAACTTTTGGATGGAAAGTCTCTACTCTTTACTATCATTTTTTTCAACTTTTCTTCACAAATTACTTCTTGATGTAAAACTATTATTTAATTTTATAATAGTTATAATCCCACCAAATTCAGTCAAAATGAGCGAATCACCAAAACCTCATATGGACTTTAAATATGTAACATTTATAACACTGTGTGAAAATATTGGCTGGTTCATAGTGTGAGTTTGTTTTCAAAATTGCTAATAAAAAAATAAGGATTTAATTATGAATTTTAACTGTTAAATAGATGTTATTGACTTTCCTCAATGAAAGATGCTCTATTTTTTTCGTAAACTGTTCACAGCCTCCTAGAGAACAATAAACAATAAACTGGATAACAGATTTGACCTTAGACATAAGCTTCAAAGTGAAATAGAAAGCGTGTGAACATCTGTTGTGAAAAATGGTTGATTTAGAATTGTGACACTGCCAAATGAAGGCAACTTATTAGATATATTTTCTCTCTACTAATTATTATTTTTTGTTATTTATTTAGTTGCTTCAAAAGCTTCATAACTGATTTGCACAACCTCATAGGCCCTACCCAGGGATTTCAAAATAATGAAAATGTAGGGCTAATTAAAAAAAACAAAAACAAAAAAAACAACTTATAATGCCACATATAGGCAAAACCATGAATAGGCGAGACTTATCTTTAAAATAAAACGGTCAATAATATGCAAGAGCGCTAAATTAAGATATAAAATTTTGTTTTTAGTGTTTAGAAACCACGCTCACTGTGGTTGTGGTCATTCAGTTTCAGTTTCACATCTTAACTCATATTTAAGTGCCTCAGGATGCGCTTTTTGCTGAAACCATAAGATGGCACTCAGGAGGCGCACACACCGGCTCCGTCTTTGCGCATAGTGCGTTTATCCTCCCTCTGCTCCACCGTCCTCACGTCTCTCGTCTCAGCACCAGGACGCGGCGGCCCCTTTAAGAAAGCTCATCCCAGCACTGACGACATTTCCTCGGCGCTGTTCCGAGCTCTGTCCGTTTGGTTTCCCCGAAAATCGACCACAGACACGAGAGACGAAGGAGGTATCTGCGCGCTCCGGGCCACTGTGGTCAGCTCAGGCGTTTACAGTAAAGGGGGCGAGGCCAGGCGCGTTTAGCCTCCGTGTCCAGACCCCGAGCCCAGCAGAGGAACATTAGAACCAAAGAAACGCGGATTTTTGGTGATGGATGGATAAGACGCATAGCTTTGACCGAGGCAGTGTGGATGAGCAGCAGGTGTACCAGGGATAAACGGGAATCTCAGTGTTCATGAAACTTTGCTACGATTTACGTGCTGGGTAAGAAACACCGTTATTTTTACACGATTATGAAGTTTGATTAACAAAAGATGAACTTGTCTATATTTACATACCTCTCACTGTCCGTTTCACCTTAGATCAAGGCTTCAGGTTATGCCAAAATCGACATAAAACCAAATGTTTAAACGTTGTATCAGGCAATGTAGAAATGTAGAAAATGTAACGCTTGGCCGATGACTGCACATTGTAGTCTCTGTTTGTTGCATGTGTACGATCACACTGTTAACTCATTTAACAGGATATTAATAGCTAATCTAGGTTTAATTTTGAGTAACCATAACGTTTGTAAATTCAAATGAAAAATGTTATGGTTTCGGTTTCACCAATCAGCAATCCATTTTTTTTTTAATCTCAAAACCGAGCTACCACCTTTAAAAAAAGAAAAAAAGAAAATGAATAAATAAATAAATAAAAAAATATAATTTAAGCACTTCTATGTTTTTTTTTGTTTTAGTTATTATTATTATTATTTTTTATTTATTTATTTTATTTATATTTTAGATGTTTTTCTTAGTGATCTACATTTAACATTTTTTACTGTGTCATTTTCAGACGCTTGCCTTCATTTCTATGGTCTTCATGTTATTGCTTTGCCTGGAATGTTCCTCATTATGGCATTTTACATGGTCTGTTTTTGCATTTCTTTATATACACGTGTTTTTAATGCTCCACCGTACATAGAAAATGTGCATTCTTATTGAGAGGAGGGTCACCTTTTCCATAGATCTCACCTGTAACTCTTGGCTTAGCTGTGTCACATGTTTGTCCCTATGATGGAGAAGTTTAATGTCACGCTGTGGGACTTTCTAGAAAAACTATGATCCTACATAGGGAAAAGTGACACTGTTGTGCAGCTTTAAGACTCCAGGAATTTGCATCGTGTTGAACTGTTTCTAAGTTCTGGTGCTGTGGTTTCAGGGTAAGTTCTCTTCATCTTTCTGCGTGGACGTTTGGCAGTTGCTCGCTGACCTCGATTGATCTCTCCTCATTTACCCCAGACAAAGCTCCCACTGTACATCCTATTTTAGAGGGTCAATACAGACGATCGGGGATGAAGTATTGAGTTTGTGTCACGGTTTATGTAATCGGTGGTGGAGTAGTAGCTGCAGTGTGATGGTTGGCTGTTTTCAGTGGGATCATGTGGTGTCGGGTCATGTGATCGTAGACTTAAATTATGCAGGCTACATTTTTATGGTTTATTTTTAAATAGGAGACATATTCACAATGTTCAATATACGTTTCTGCCGTTATTTTCTGATTTATGCTATAATGTCTCATCAAAAACATACTTAGAGTTTTGTTTTGTTTAATTCACATGTTTAACGCACAAATCCTGCACATCTACGCAGAGTTTATCTCTCAAACTCTGTTCTACCCTGTGATTTCATGTGGTACAGGATACAGGAAGCGCTTCACTGCGTTTTTAAAGTCTGTACACCTGCGCTAGAATAGTTTTTCTTTTACTACGTTTTCTACTGAACTAAAGCTGTTAACTTGAAGGTGGAACAAAGCATTTTGAACTTAACTTGACTAATAATAAAGGGTTACTCAACCATATGTGAATGAAATAACACATAAATCCTGGTATGTTTTTGGGGAAGTAACTGCAAGAGGGAATTTTGCATAATATAGGACCTTTTAACTTGTTTGAATCAGTGTGTTTCTCATTGTTTTGCCTTTGTTAAATGATTAATCGTTGTTTGTTTTGCATTGGGCTATAATGTAAATGATATGGTCAGAATTTGATTAAGTTATATTCATTTTGTGGCTTTAGACCTGGAAGATTTGTCACAATCAAACTAAGCCTCATAAACAGAGAACTCTCCTTCCTAATATCCTGTTGCCATAGACGTCTATTAGTTTCTACAACCTAAAATGCATAATATATATTACTTTTCATGACTAAAAGATGCAAGGTTTTCAGCCCTAACGAGTGGAATCTGAATTATTTTGCTTTCACTTTCGTATTTCAGCGCTTCAAAATGCTAAAACAAGTGACAGATAGACAGACTTACAGTATTTATGAGATGTTGTGTCTCTTTATTTTCTATTATTCACATCCAGAACCCACTAAAGTGTCTATTAACTTAATCATTTTTTGTTTAGAAACTTTCACATTTAACCTTGACATGATTTAATTAGAAGCTCATATGGGAAATTGCTTAGCTAATGTAACTTTTATGAACCATTTTAGCAGCATTTCTATTCCCTGTCATGTGCAATTTATTCTTTCCTCCTGTGGGATCTTTGCGATGGACTGACCAGGGCCAGACAGGATTTTGGCTGTGAAAAATACGCGCTACTTTTTATTTTTGCTCATCCGGCGACACTGAGCCCAGAGGGTGGCAATAATAGATGGAGCGAAGCCTGTGCTCTTATCTTGCCCCTGCCCTTCCCTCCATGCACTGTTGGCTTGTACAATTGACTGGGCTATATTCAGCTATAACTATATGTCAGTTTAACTTCCAATTGAAAACAGAGCCATAATAACACATTTAATCCTTGTAATTAAGCTTGCCCTTTGTCTGGTTTCCCTATTATCATTTTTAGAGTCCCAGTAAGGCAATGTTTAGCATTTTTAGTTCAGAATCCTATATGCATATGACGGTTTAATACATAGTACACCTATAAATATGTCTAAGATTTTATGAAAAACCTAGTTATGTCTTTTATTTTATTTTATTTCCTGGCAGCAGATGACAGACGCTGAGGTATGTAGAATAGTATAAATGATTAATTGAGCTTAAATAGATTTTTTTGAGGTTTTCCATAACTTCCTCTATTTTAATAATTAGAAAAAAATAACATGAAAAAAACCTATTTAGGCCTATTTAGGTCTTGCACCAACTGATCTAACGTTTAAAAATCTAAGAGTGAACGCTCTGGTCTATTCTCCATAATGAGATAATCATGTAATACTTACAGCTGCCTGGCACATTCCTCATTGTCTTATAAAACATGCAGAAGCCAAGAATAGCCTCACAGCTTCTCTCAAGTTAACAGATGACGGCAAGAACATTCATTCTACAACATTTAATGGTCTTGAGGCATTTATAATAATAACAAAAAGTTGTATGTCCTATGTTAAGGCATTTGAAGTATTTGTACTTTTTGGTCACCTGTTTGTTTCTATAGCTGTGTTAAAGCTCTACTTGGAATGACCGTACTTTTATTCAATTACAGGTGGTTTAAAGCTCAAAAATATTTAGAAAATGACTGTGAGCAAGGTTGCCACCACCTGGTCATGTTACAGGCCAGATCTGTGGAGAAGCAACCCCACTCAGCATAAATGAAGACTTTTCAAAGTACACAAGGCAGACAAAATAAATACATGTTTTATGCCATACTGTGGAACATTATAAGTGAAGTAATATCATCCCCTTTGAGCCTCCATGGTAGCATTATATCTACCGTCTTTCCCTTTAAGGATTTTATTCAGGATATTGTAAGATAAGGGCTGTTAGTGCAAAGAACTACAGTGTTACTCATTATTTCACATTGTTAGATATGTGTGAATCATTAGCCCCTGAACCTGAGATAATTAGCCTGAGTGTGTCCAGAGAGTTGTATCAGACCCACAGAAGTTCCACACAAAGTCGCCCTTTTGTCGCTTGTTGTTGCCTCGTGTCGTCTGTTTAAGCGCTTTCACTGCCAGGCCCCGCCCTTTGCTCACTTGATAGGAGATGCAATACAAGGACGTAATACTAGAAGAGGCCATCTCATGTGCTGAACTAGCATCTTCTTTTTGATAGACACTGGGGAATTTTGTGCAGGAGGCTACATGTCTTGATAACTTGTTCAGTATAAACAATAAATTGTATTAATGAAAAAAAGGTTTAGCTAATGTCTTGTCAGATGTTCATTTGGCCATTATCACATTGAAATGAGATCAGAGGTGGATTAATTATGAATGAATGAACACATCTCATTATGACGATGTAAACGCACAGAGACAAACTGCAAAACACGGCCTTGTTTACAGTCTGAGATATATAGAAAGTTTGTGTGCACTTATTTACTTTCCTAAAGTCACATAATATTTTTAGCCAATAAAGAATAATAACGAAATAGAATAAAAACATCACATCATCATTTACTTGGATTATTTTTATTACTGAAGAAAAAAAAGGCCTTACTCTGAGTTTGCTTATATATCCACAAACCTGACTCTTATTGGCGCTCGCCCTTGTTTCCATGGAAATGGATGGTGTTTGACTATAATATTCCGTATTATAGCATTAAACGTATCTATCTCCATGGAGAATATTCCAAAGTGTGGTTTGACATTTCTATTTCAGATGGCACCAGGTGCTTGTCTCAGGTTTTACGTATATCACACTGGAACAATCCAGACAAAGCAAGAACCAGGCGTCTTTTGCAATATTCACACATTCTGCAGCAGAACAGCCGTGTAATGAAATGTATTAAAATAACTTCACTCAGTTTAAACTTGCAAATGTGAATTTTCTGATTTTCTTTCATGAGTAATAAAATGCAGCTATAGCTTGATGCTGATAAATACTCAACCAAACCGTGTTACAAAGAGGTAGGTCTATTTGATGTAAATGTGTAATTGAATTAGTGTGTGTAGAAGCAGATGTGGGTCAAAGGGCATGTTTGTGAAGCTCTGGGCTGCTTAATGCATAGAGTGTGACCGTATAACCAGCGCTAACCTCAGTCACTGTGAGTCATTAGAGGAGATTACGCCTCACGTAAGCGTTCCCATGCACCACACAGGCAGGCCTGTCCAGGCCTGTAAATCAGCTCTGCTAATGCACTCGCGGGTAAACAAACATGATTAGCCTGTGTTGTCTGGACAGCAGGACAGTAATGAGTGCACAATAATGTGAATGGGGAAAAAAAGGATTTTTTCCATCCATCCATTTCTCCTTTATCTGTGGCTGGGTCGGGGAGGCAGCAGTCTGAGCGAGGACTCCCAGACTTCCTTTTCCACACACACTTCCTCCAGCTCTTTTGGAGGGATCCCGAGGCGTTCCCAGTCCAGTTCTGGGTCTTTCCCGGGGCTCCTTCGTCCTGGGACTTGTTCAGAACACTTCTCCAAGGAGGCATCCAGGAGGCAGCCGGAACAGATGCCTGAGCCTCGGCTGCTCCTCTCATTCCCATAAGCTCCTGACCACAGGTGAAGGTGGTAACATGGACAGAAACGAGCACTTTGCCTTTCGACTCAGCTTCTTCTTCACGATACTGCCATTGCATCACTGTGGACCGATCCGCCTGTTACTCTCATGCTCCATCTTTCCCTTGTTTGTGATACTGGAACTTCACTTGAAGTCATAGTCACTTTTATTTAGTTGTGTGCCGTTATCGGCTTTAACGTGCTGCGATAATGTGGGACTCTTATCAGGCGACATAAAAAATATCGCCCTTAATCTATTCTCAAAGTTGGGCAGGGAGCTGGGTCTATATTAAGTGAACTATGGTGACTTTCACCTTTAGCGCGGATGTATACCTCACCGAATTACACTGTAGGGGGCAATGAGTTTTCAAACCTGTAGCTACTGTGAAATACCACAATGAACACCACATGCCAACATGGATGCAGCCACCGGGTTTGCTTCAGGGAAAATTCACTTTTAAAAAGCTTCCCAGTGGAGACATCGACAAGTCTAAGGTTGTTTGCACTCTGTGCAATGCAGAATTAGTTTACTGTAGGAGTTCTACCAGTCTCAAGTACCACCTAAATGCAAAGCATCACTTAACAAACGCTGATGCCGGATCAAGCACTGAAACGCCGGGGAAGAGTCGGCGTCAAACTACTTTGTTTGAGTGCAGCCGTCTGATAGAGAACTAATCTCTATCTCTTGTCTGATAGAGGTTAGTTCTCTATCAGACAAGAGAACTAATCTTCTTGCTCAGTGGAGCCACTAGCTGCCGACCCATCAGCGTTAATTTAGATGAATCTGAAATTGTTGATGAGTTTAATCTAGATTAAAAAAAACAATCTATGCCCACCATTACTTTTATTACAGCTAATTGCTTATTGACAGGGTTTATTTTTTGGCACACGAAACTATAAGCTTCATTTCTTTGTATCTATATTTTTATTTTCATGGGCATATAGTTTGCTGATTGAAGGATGGGGAAAATGAAAAGGTAAGAAGGTTCCATTGATTGTTCAATCAATGGAAAAAAAATGACAACAGAGATGCTTGTTTTACTACAAAAGGGGAAAGGCAATTAAAGGCGTTAAACTCTATTTTTTTATGTCACAGGTGATAAAAGAGGCTTAATGCTAAACTGTAGAAAACTCAAGTCAAAGCTAAATATCTTTATGGAAACAACCAGGTAGCAGATCCTCCACCAGAAAAGTTACACAGTGCACCTTTTAAAACAATAACTCATCCAGGTGATATTTTTCCTCTGTTATAACTCTACCACCAGCTCCTTTCCTGCAGCTCTTTCTCTGGTAACTTACGGCCGGCTCTGATTCAATAGAGGTGTTTTTGTGTTTGCACTTATTTAACTAGCCAAGTGCGTCACATTAGCTGCAGTTTGTGTGTTTCTCGTACTATTATTCATATGGAGATCGGGCTTTGAGCTCAAAAACCCCACTATTCCTGCTTCTGCCTGATCCGTGCCTCCTGTCTTTTCTTTTCATCTTTTTGTCCCTGTTTTTCAGCTGTGGTGTGGCACAAAGTGCCCCTGGACTGCAAGATGAAATGCGTGAAAAGGAAATAAATAGCAGTGTTGGCCTGAAAAACAAGAGCAGTGAAAGAAAGTATAGGAAAAGGACAAATTAGAAAAACACTCTTGAACCTGAGGCAGTATTTTTGTTACATAAATATCATGTGGCAGCAAAGATGACTGTTTGTGACACTGGCTCTCACAATTCAGTTTAATGACGCAATTCCTCATTGTGATATAACTGAGCTGGATGTGAACAGGTAGAGCCCAAAAGGAGCAGTAAATTGATTAGAGCCATTCAATTATTAATCTCCAATAAGCAGCATAGCCACATAACAGTGGATACATTTATTTTATCAGATGTTTTGCCTGTGGGTTGTGGTATTGATGCCTCTTGGCTTGGACTCAATGGGGCTTTCTTGGGTAAATAAAGGTTAAATAAAAAACAAACTTGGCCAGTACAAATACATTTTTAAAATCTATTGTCTTGCCTGACATCATAGTTGACACAATATGTTTTGTTTTCCTCCCTTCCTTGTGCTAAAACAAACAGCTCAATATTGTAAACAAAGCTAATCAAATAAAAAAATCAGATAATTAGACTAATCTGATGTCCCAATAATTAGATCACTGTTTGGAAACTGTGGAAACAGGTTTGATCGTTTGGAAGCATTGTTTTCCAATTGTGTACGACATTACACTACATGCTTTAATAATGCACGGGCTGGTTAACCACAGGCCACAAACACTGACCGTTAGAAGGCATATGGCTCGCTCCTGTTTACTGAACTACACCACAATCTATATTGTTTTGGCAGCATTACAATAGTGCAGGAATTATTTTATTTTATTTTATTTTATTTTTTTGTGTAGGGCCCATGGTTCCTGCTTGTCTCCATGGAGATGATATGCTGGCATGTTCCACAGTATGGCATTAAATTTGTGTATCTGTATGAACACGATGTCAGAATTGTGGAGATGTGAGCCCAGTTCAGATTGTATGTTTTTTTAAAGTATTATTGAGCATTAAAATGACCTGTTGAATAGATGGAAAGTCGCCATAATGTGCAACATTTCAGGCCAAGCTGTAATATCTCCATGGAAACAAGCATCTGTCTACCAAAAATGTTACATAGTGAGTATTAAAGTGTTAAAATCTTGGTCTAAAATTATCCAAATGATTGTAGTGAGAATGTATGGAGTTAAAAAACACAGTGGGGCACTTCCTGTATGACCACAGAACAAGAGGAGGACCAGGAGAGAAGAAATCCTATATATGCCTAAATAAATATGTTGCTTATTTTACTCTTACATTTTTTTATTTTTTTTTTGAGAGCTCAATCTGACCAATGACTCAGCCTCGGTAGCGTAGAGCTGGCGGTGTGTGGGTTCACCTGAGCAGAGTTTTCATCCTGACAGGAGTCTTGATGAGCAAAAAGGAAGCACTTATTAACCTGACAGTGGATGTACATTCAGCCTTCAGCTATTGAGAGACGAGCTCCCCTATTTCTGGCAATTTCAAAACCAATAAAAATAACTCAAATGTAGTTATGTGTCAGCGACAATGTCCAAAATTTGACAGTTAACCAGCCAATTTATTAGCAAGGCTTCTATTCTTAAAGGTGCACTGCATAACATTTCTAGTGCAGAGTCCATCACCTGCTCGTCTCCATGGAAATGCTTTGCTTTGTCTAGAATGTTCCACAGTGTGTTTTAATCTGTCACGAGGGAGACGAGCAGGTTTCAGCACAACGCTACATTACAGTTCAGATCTGTGGAGACCCATTAACACAAGGCATTACCGTATTTTTCGGACTATAAGGCGCATCTAAAATCATTACATTTTCTCAAAAATCAACAGTGGCCTTATAATCCAGTGGTCTTATGTATGACCTTTGGTTGTGTTTAACCTCCAACCGATTTTATGTTGTCACATTAGACTAATAACGTATTACTGGGTGAGTCAGGAGGAGTAATATGTTGGTGACATATAGGGCAACTGTTTGGAGCCGTAGAAGGGACGTGATGAATATAAAATAATAAGCGTGGGAACGAATTATAAGGCGTGTGCACAAGATATTAATACACGAGCTATAACCCGTGTGCACACTTTGCGTTAAGGCGTGTGCACGAGTTATAACCCGTGCGCACGAGTTACAACTGGTGCCTGCCTTAAGGTTAGTTCCCTGACTATTTAGAATCCACAGTATCCTTGTTTTGGTTGATCTCGTTGCCTACACACACGTACACACAGGCTGTAGCTCACCATAGTAGCTCTGGAAATACTAGGCGCTATTTTATTACATTTTAATATTCGCCGTAACGCCTTAACGCCAAAGCGTGCGCACGGGTTATAACTCTTTCGCTTATTGCGCCTTATAATCCGATGCTCCTTATGTGTGGACAATGACACAACTGACATATTATTTGATACTGCGTCTTATAATCCGGTGCACTTTATAGCCCGAAAAATATGGTATTCTATTTCTGAGCAATAGAAACAAATGTAATGAAGAAATCCTAGATGGATATGTTTAATGTCATACCATAAAACATTTTAGGCAAAGCGATAACAAAAGTTGCACAGTGCAGTGCACCCATGCACCTTCACAGTGCATCTTCATTAGACATATACTGGGTTGAATGAATCCAGCTACTGAGAATGACAGTCCAGTCTGTGTCCACTACATCAGTCCCAAACATGAACACATGAGGGTTTATATTGGTTATTTTTTAGCCATAGTGTGCCCTGGTTTTGTATTATGAATACTCCGAATTGTGCTTCTTTTATTTCAGTTGTGCATGTTACAGCAATTCTACACATCAGCTTTGACACTAGATCCAATAGTTTTGATCTAATTTCATTTTCAGTGCACCAGTTGTTAGTCTTAGTGCTTCAGCTGGCAGTTAGTATTTTGAAATTTCTTGGAAAGTTTTTTGAAGTATTTCTAAAATGTTTTCCCACACTATTAGGACACTGCAATTTTTTAAATTTTAATCAGAATCTTACCTTACCCTTTCAGTCATGTCTAATCGTCACTCCATACTCAAAATGTGAAAGTTATAAGATTATTAAAATGACATGTACTACATTTTCCGGAGTATAAGTCGAACCTCATTTGGCCGGGGGTGCGACTTATACTCCAGAGCGACTAAAATGTGAAATTATTCACACGTTATTATATCAGTTTGTTTGTTATTTTCACTGGATTTAGTGATTTAGAGTAATATTGATGCTTTGGTAAACTTGTTAGCATGTTCTTTATGCTATAGTTATCTGAATAATTGTTAGTTTGCTACGTTAACATACCAGACACTTATGACAGTTTGTTGTCTATGCGTCGTGCAGCTGAATGTGTTACGTTAGCATGTGTTACGTTACCTATTAACACTGTTGTTCTTTAATCTGTTATTTTAAATTGCATTTTAAGATGAAATGTGTTCTTGGTCTTGGATTTTATCAAATAAATTCCCCCCCTTATACTCCAGTGTGACCTATATACGTTTGTTCTTCTTTATTATGCATTTTTTGGCTGGTGCGACTTATACTCCGGAAAATACGAATAACAGCAAAACCATCTCTTTTCTTTCTGATCATCTTCTCTCTGATTACTCACATCAGATTTAATAGTTAGCAAGTCATTTAAATAATCTTATTTATCTATGTTGTTATCTTGTTAAAACAATATCATAATAAACTCAATATAGGGCTGCCTGATATGATAAAACTACAGACGTAATTTCTGATTGTCTGAAAAGATGGAAATGAGATGGAAAAGGTGAAATGGCTTTGCCGCTGATGTGGTTGTTGGTGCCAGATGGTCTGTGTCTGATTCTTTCATGTTTGTGCCACATTTTGACCCCCTGCCATCTGAACATCACTGCAGGACTTTTCTCCTCAACACATTTTCACTTTTATTGTTTGAATCCTGTGAAGCGTTGCATATCATAGTTTCAGTTTTATGTTCTTCAGGACAGGATTGATGCGTGTTGTGTTGCTCCGGTGCCATATCCAATTTGCTCCAAGGCTCTTTGTTAGGTGATAACATTTGTCACAAAACATGTTGTGTTATTACTGCGGCAGTGACGTGACAACATGTGAAAGTGGGCTATAGTTGGATCGTCATTGGCGTAATAAATATGAATATAACTCCATCATCAATTCACGGGGCTGGATGATAGGCTACTAAAAATGGATCTCATCTGTGCGCTGTGCTGTTCAGGTGTATCTAGGTGTAGTGTGATTCAGTAAATCTGTTTTTTGCAGCTTCATCTTCACTTTTCTCGATCCACAGTTTTTTATTGGTCTACCTTTGTCATGCCCTGAGTTAATAGTAGAAGAATTTAACTAATTTTAGTGAATGTAGAGAAAATTTCATCTGTGGTCATGTGAACATCTTGCAATCAAGGTGAGTATCCAAGTCCAACCCCAAAAATACCCAGAGTATAATGAATTTCCACTTCTTAAAGCCGGTGCCATCAACTGAAAATGGCTTCTGGATGGCAGCTGAAAGGTCTTGATCAAGTCCAGATGACCACAAATGAATCCTCCTCTAAATTGAATCACTCCTGGATAAATGAAGGATTACAGTTGCAGTAAAGTGTTGAGTCTCGGAAGACAGACATGAGTTTTTGCTTCTTTTAACACCATAACTGCATGAATTCAATCAAATCAAATCAATCTAGGTTCTATTCTTATTGCCCACCCTTACTTTATCAACATTTTTTAGTATAATGTTGTCTAGTCTAGTCATTTCTCCCACAATTACTACAGAACAAATCTCAACACAATTTTCTTTATTTTGTACTAATCCCCAGACGCCTCCGATTCCTCCGAGGAAATACCGAGCTTTTAGTTTTAGACCTTTTCATTGTTTTTAGAAGACAGCTGGCTGTGAGTACTCAAACGGATGCTGCTCTAGTAATCGCCCCAGAATCCAGATTACATCACAAAACTATGGCTGATCCCTAAATCAACAAAATTGCAGCAACACCACGCACCGTTTAGACACGCCGAACTTACCAGATGTCCCCAATCATGTAGTGCTATGAGGAAGTAGAGATTCACCAATATGATTTTTTTATACTGATTGTTTAGAATGCATAGTCTTTACCAATATTTTTGATTATTTAGATTTTCTCTCCAAAAATTGTCATTAAAATTGTCTAAAAACTCACCGACAGCCCTTTTTTCATCACAAACCTGTAAGAAACCTGTGTTTTCAGCAGTTTACTATTTGCACTTCATTGTTTAAATAAAACTTTATGGGGACTTTTAGGCTGCAGGTCACACAAAACAAAATTCGACATTTGTTGGAGATTTATTTAAAATCCAATATGCTAAAAAATCCAAATATCGACCCAAGGAGTATGTAATCCTGGAAGAACACTGGGACATTCTATAGCTAAACTAAATACAGTTTGCAAAGCCAGTGCGTGCAGCTGTTTTGTAGCGTCTTGATTTTGTTGCAGTTTCTACAAATCGATTTTTATGGAGGATTAAACTATCTCATTCCTGACCTGTAATATGCACTGCTTTCTATCTTGTGTCAGTCATAGTCTCTCGCTTCATTTAAAACTCACTCCGATAGGCTGGCTTTGCACTTCTCAACCTGGCGTTTTCCCAAGTATTATAATAAAGTACTTGGCTCCATAAACCTTGGTCAATAAACCAAGACTCTCGCGCCTTCCTAATCTCCATTTTTTACGGTGGTGCTTAGGGCAGAGCTGAAGAGGATGTATTGATTTGAAGATGGTTAAGTTGACATGATGTTAGTTTGTGTGAGTGAGGAGGAAGTAGCGCTGGATTTGGACAGTCTAATGATTCCTTATGGCAACACCTGAAGGTAACAGCAGAAACATGGAGAAATCAGAATAGTCTTAGTTTGCACTTTGCAGCTAATGTCATGTCATGTTTAACCGAAGGCTCAACTCTGTTTGAAGTTGGATTTTAATCTGATTTTTGCCACATTCCAAGAGCTGATTTAGATGGAAGCGAACAGGTGAGCTGGTTTGTGCTGTTAAATAAATCTCATTCACGTAAAATTACAGTCACAAACTATTTAGCATTATCAAACAGGTTTTTGTTACTCTCATTTTTTTTTTTTGTTGAAGAATAAACCCCAGACCATGAATGCTTGTATTGATGAGGGGCTCTTTAAAGTGCTTGAAAGTTATGGAAGATAATTTGTTCCAT
>KN504181.1:4697-16290 GCA_000787155.1 Scartelaos histophorus | reverse complement strand
TATCAATCAGTCCTTACAAATGCTTCCAATCTTCCAAGACATTTCTATTTCAGAATATAAAAGTTTGGGTAAAGCTGTCAAAGAAAAGCTTATTTCACAAGCTGTTTACACTGGATGCCTTGTACCCTGATGCAACCCTGTCCAAATAATATGACAATCTAACACAAAGCATTTCAAAAAGGCTTAGCACAACATTTCAGATCACAATATCTTTAGCTCTGATGGGAAACTCAATCATATAAATATTTCAATATTATAACCCTAATCAGGAAACTCAAACAAAAGATGTGTTTCTCTTTTAGACACAAACATTGCTTTTGTGCCAGACTGGGGAAACTTCCAGGGTACCTTAATAATCTCCTTAAAGGTCCTATATTATGCAAAATTGACTCTTGTGAGCTTTAAGTCATGTTATAATGCTGATACTTCCTCAAAAATGTACCTGGAGTTGTGTTTTGTTTCATTCACAATTTTGAGTAACCCTTTATTATTAGTCTGTTTGCATCTCCAAAGCTTGAAATGCTCTGTTCCATTTTGTGATGTCATCTAGTGGTAGTTTTCAAGTTAACACCTAACCTTTACCTTTAGTTCAGTAGAGAATGGCAATTTCATGGTTGAAATTACACAACTGATTCTACTGAAGGTGCATGGAGTTTAAAAACACACTTCCTGTATTACCACATGACATCAGAAGGTGGAACATTTTTTTTTTAGTTTGAAATAAGAATTTAGCTAAAAAATGGAGGTTGTGTGTTAAAGGGCCCTATGTCCAGAATTTTGGACATAGGGCCTCGTTTCCTAGTGAGTGTGAGTGTTGTAGATGTGTAGAGTCACTTTTTAAATAGTAATTGTATTTGCAGAGGTCGCTGGTGCTAGGCTAGCACATGTCAATGGGTTTCGTTTCTGCCACAAAGCACCCGAGGCAATTCTATTATTATGCCAGACTGTTGATGTAAATGTCTGTGCTGATAGAATAATTTGATAAGTAAAACCAACCTTGCATTTGAAGGGTTTATGTCTGAGCAGCAGCAGCAAGTTGCACTTGGTTCAGTGGCGGACTGATATCTGAGAAAATAGTCCCTCAAAATGCGATGGTTAAAATCGACACAGACATTTACATCAACAGTCTGGCGTAATAAAAGATTTGCCTAGGCTGCTTTGTGGAGTGGGTAAGACTTTAGTGGCAATCTAAAAAAACTCATTGACATGTGCTAGCCTAGCACCAGAGACCTCACTAAGAAATAAGGTCCTATGTCCAAAATCCAGACTGTCCCTTTAAGCATGTGTGAATGCAACAAAACACAAACAACACTCTTCTTCTTGTAACTCTCATGGTCTTGAAATCATTTAAGATTTTCATTTGGAATCTATGGTATCACTTAATAAGTTTAAAAAAAATGTAAAAAATGTGGTGACAGAGATATGCATGTTTTTCTTGAGATGCAAATGGTTTTATGACGTGACATTTGGTGGTTTGACCGCTTTGTGTGGATTAAGTTTTGGCTGCAACCTTGACCAGGTCTATCATGAAAAACAGATTCTGAATCTCAATGGAACCTCTTGATTAAATAAAAGTAAAATAAAATAAATACAAATCAACTAATTCTGGAGCACTGTAACTGTCCATCAAAACAAATGTATAGTAGTGTAGTTTTGTTCACCATCAAAATAACGCTTTAAAACATTCCATCATTGTTCAGGTTGAATTGACGTGTTTTTAATTTACATTTTTACAGCTTTTAGTGGCACTCATCATTTGGGACAATTATAAGGAAAAGTGTCAATTTGCCCAACAATGACAAATCAGCAAGTGCTTTGACTGCTAATGGGTATCTTTAGCCGCCAAAGAAAACACTTATTTTCTGACAGATTTTATTATGAACATTAACAGAAAAATAATCGTAGCGAATTTCTTTTTCTTACTTTTAATTTCTTTCATTTTGTATTTCGCTTCTTCAGTCTGTTCTTCTTGGGGCCATTACACGTTTGCTTGTTCCAAATTACAGCATTAACAATATCTCCATGGTGACAAATGCCTGCAGGTGAATAAACGTAAGATGGGAAGGTGGGTAACTTTAAAACCAGACAAAGCAGTATGAACGGTTCTTTAATGCAAATGGTTGGAATCGGATCTAATTTTGAAAATACCTAAGTCTTTTTCAATCTAGTTTTTATGCATTTTTACACTGATTAACCCTGAAACAACACAAGAATTGACAAGGAAACACGAGTGACAGCTTTTTGCACAAACGTTATTAACAGGGATGCAACAATAACCAAAATATATTGAGATAACGTATCGTCAGAAGTCTCATAATAATATCAGAGGCCTTCGCAATATCACATTACAAGTCTCTTTGCTTTGTATGTCTTTTTCATTCTGTAAAGCACCTTGAATTACTTGGTGTATGAATGGTGCTATACAAATAAACTCACCACCGGATGAAAAAGGTTGGAGACCCTTGACACAGACCATGATCCTTTGCGTTGTCACTGCAAACTACATGAAGAAATAACTGTAATTAAAGGTTCTGTGGATTTTTTTTTGTTTGTTTGTTTGTTTCTGAGTGTCAATGAAAGTTCAAACTAGCATTACAGAGATGCAACAGCCTTGTAATTATGATGACACATACACACAAAAAATAAACTCAATGAAAATCCGTCAACTGTGCACTAACTCGGCTGTTGGATTGTAAATCAAATTCTCTACGTTTCTAGTGTAATTGATTAGCCGGAGGACTGGGACTGTGTGGTTTACGTACACCCCTCATGCACCACATCGTTTACTAAACCAATGCAGCGGTTCAAAGCGGCTTTTTTCGAACTGTAGCTTCCTCTCAGTTTACACAAACTTTGTTGCGACGCCAGACAAGAATACACTACCAGTTCGACGCAAAAGAAAATCAGTTTTTGGGGTCACTGAAAGGAGAGAAGGGGAAAAGGAGCAAAGCCAAAATAAGGTGTTTCTCAGAGATTCCTTTCAGCGATGGCCGTCACTGAAGCAGACAAGGGTCTAAAGAATGATGCTAAATTACTTCTGGACAGATAACTTCGGCAGCATTTCTGAACGTGCATCGGCTATAAACAAGCATCCTTTCTAGCATAGGGAGGAGGTGTTTCTACTTCTACATTCTGCACCTTTAAGCACTTTTAAATCTTAATTCTTTGTATTCTAACAGTACCAAAGGCTTGTCAAGGCTTTTAAAAGAAAAAAGTAGCATAATAGTCTCCACAAAGTACTGCAATAAAAATTGATCGGTGAGCTGCACATCGTGAGAACATCACAGAGGGATTTTGATATCGTTACATCCATAGTTGTTATGTAGTTATATAGTTGTATTGATGCTCATATCAGGCATCGTAATGACAGTTTTTAAATTAGAATTTCAGTGCAACATTTTATTTAGAGTATGCATAATTTCAAATGGTAAGCATAGTCCTACTCTCAGTTTGAACAGTTTCTGAGCCCTGGGCATTTCTCTCTTTGTTAGTTTGTTGTTAAAATTAGTTCTCACGTTGGTTTCTGTCATACAACAAAAGAACTAATCTTTGAATAGCTTTTTGAAATGAATGGATCCAAAATATTCGGAGGCCATAAAAGAGCCGAAAGTCCCATCACCGCTGTTTGCATCTAATTGTAAAGTGTTTTATTGCCTGATGATCAGGAAGTGTGTGTTAGCATGCTAGTTATAATAATTACAGTGATGGAAAAACAGTTATAAACTCATTGCGGTGAATAATTAGGATGCTCGGAGTTGAGGAATAACTTTGGGTCACTGTAAATAGTTGAAAACCATACAGGGCTTTAAAACATATGTTCAGCATGTTTTATTTAAAGATGCACTATGTAACTTTTTGATTGGAGATCCTTTACTTGCTTGTTTCTATGGATATGCCATCACTCTGCCTGAAATGTTCCACAGTATGACATTAAAAAGCTCTACCTCACATTTATCCAATTACAGGTGGTTTTTGTCAGCTTTTCAGGAGGCGACGAAAACAAGAGCCTGGGAATCCAGATGCAACTTAATGGATGATATTTATTTGGCTTAGGCAGAAATACAGGGTCACCTCTGGGGACTCTCCATTCACATCTCTGCAGCTCCCTGATGCAGGCACACATATATACTGTCATTTTGGGAGACATCAGCTTTCTTTACATGACTTGGATTCCATATTTTGTATGGTTTACAGCTTGAACTTGCACAACATGAACACCCCAGTCTTTTAAATTGTACATATATGGACCTCTGCTCTAAACACAAACATCTATGTTTTTCCTTGTGTCAGCCTTTCACTGAAGCAACAGGCTGCATGTATGTTTAACCCCTGTCTCACATGTCACATGCTGACTCTTTTGAAGAACACACAGATTATAAAGATATTATTCCCACAGTTGATTATAAAGATATTCCCACATTTTACAGCTCAAAAATACATAGAACATAGAAACAATGACAATGTGCGGGTTCGCCTCTCCACCAATCTGCCCTGTAACTTTGTCTGTTTTTTTCTCCATCAAGATAGAAAGGTTTAATGCAATATTTTATTTGGAATGTTTCACAGTATTTTTTTTTTTCAATCCAATTACTATTACATATTGCATAACCCCCACCAGCCAAAAGATCAGAATCCGACTTTAAATACTAAAAACATAAAATAATAAATACATACACAAAAAGAACATCTCGCTTTACCCATGCTGTTTAAAGCTTACATCGGTATACACCATAATGGTCTTCAGGACAAGTAACGTTGAGGTCATCCATAAATATGCAGGATGTTCTTGCATGTAGCCATAATTAGGAATAAATGAATAGTAAAGAGATATGTTTTGCCTAAAAGTGCTTACCGAAGAGGACCCTATAGAGGATAAAACATATATGGATTTGTAGAGATCAGAGAAACACATGTTCACCTTAGTCGTTTCATTGTTTTTGCCCCGACATGCTTTTTTTCACAGCAATCCCTTTGATATCCTTACTCGTCTCCGTACATCTTGCGCCTTCATCTTGCCGATATGTGCGCACTGTATTTCTGGTCCATGTGACAGTGTTAAAGGTGCTTTGTGTAACTTTTCTGGTGGAGGGTTCATCACATCGTTTTATGCCTTTCTATCTTCGTGGAGACCAAACGAGCTCAGATCAGTCAGAATGCTTCCTTTCGTATGAATTTTGGAGCTGTAAAACCACCTATAATTGAATAAACGTAAGGTAGATGTGTTGATTGTCATACTGCGGGACATTCCAGGCATCCTTTACCCCTTTATGTGCATGAGTCAGGGTCCTCTGCTGTTTGGCCGTCAGTCTGTATGCTCCTCTGTGATGAGTAATGTTAATGGAGATTCTTTTGTGACACAGTTTTGACCTCAGCCAAACGCAAGTAACAATTAGCTCCATTAAAATCATTTTATACTTTTTTCTGATGACATTTAGAATGAATGGGCGAAAAGCATACCGACATGACAGTACGAGCATAACTCTCGAAATTAGTGGTACATCAAGACTAAATCCATGTCTAAAGAAGCCGGAGTAAAGCAATCCTAAATTGGCTCTAATGCACGTCTAACCAGCTTTTATGTTCCTCTGCTAACACTTGCGAGCTGTCCGCAAATGACAACCACATTGTTCTATTTTACTCTCAAGACAAAATGTTTAACTTCCACGTACAAATTGTAGCATGTTGGCTTTGGAGAGTATGTGCGCTGACTTGGGACGGGTCAATCTGAATTTTTTGAGATGTAATCGCTAACCAGGACTAAACCAGGATTAAACATTTTGAGCCAAAAAACTGAAACTAAGACATGAGTGACAAGACTGAGCCAGGATTAAACACTGATTAACGAACACATTTTATGCATTTTGTGGGTTGAATTCACTTTCAAAGCATATTTTAATCAAGGGATAAATATTTCACAGTTTTTTCTATTGTCTACATTTGGAAAATACTGTACACTCAGAATTCAAAGAAACATTTAGGCATTGGAGCTTCCTCTCCTGTAAGCAAAAGGAGTGAACAATGGGAAAATAAAGAAATGAAGTCCTGAGGCCCCTAATAGCTAATAGAGCCATTCAGTCGGTGATGGGAGAAATCACCGACTGAGAGAAATCTGGATTTTTACCTGTTCTGCAACAATACAGGCAAAACTACCGACAGACATACTTAGTCAATACAGACCATTTTGTTCGGAAGGGATGTCTGTGCTTTTCTATCAGCTGTATTTAACAAAAGTTCAATTTTTCATTCTGCTGTTATGACACTTCAACCAGTTAGATTCAAATAGTTGTCATGATGCTCATGAGGCGTTGCAGATTGAACTCAAGTCAGAGTGTTACATATACCAGTACAGTATCAGTCAGGTTAGCCCAAGCATGCACTTCAAAACCGGTACTAAATGTGATTAAAGTGTGATTCTAATGGTGGGCCCTCAATGCACGACCCAGCATACCACCAAGCATTCAGCCTGAGAAACAAAGTAAGCACAAAAGGCAGATACGAACATTACTGCCACGTCTTTCAGCCTAATTAGCTGCTTAGTTAATTAGACAATTACCCAATGAGGACAAAGTGGGGCTGATGCGAGCTAATATAGCCACTGTAGCCCTGCTGAGTGGGATCCATTATTTAATGTATAATGATTAATCACTAAACAAACCAGGGATGCAAACAGAATGTCCCACGACACACAGCTGCAGCTCAGCCACCGTACAGCAGACAGGAGCAGAGTAAGGGCAGGCTTTGGCCGTAAAGGAGCACTGGTGCATTATTAATGGGAGGTAAAGCAGTGGTCTGGCCTCTGCAGCGGACCTCTGCAGGACGGTTGCTTTGGCTCTCCATCAGCCCCACAGTCAGCGCACCCGCAGGACATGCCTTCGTGGACACTGTGAAGAAGAGATACAGCCACTCACGTGCAGGCTACACTGTACTGCTGCTGCTGCTGCCACGCCAACAGCACGTCCACAAATCTGATACAGAGAAAATCTCAATCCTTCCTTTGACTGTGAACATGAATTCTGTATCTGAACAACTGTATCTGATCTTTCCCGTCTTAAAAACACAATTAGTTCATTTTAAACACTTTGCAGAAGTCAGAAGTTCTTGGTAACCTTATGTATTACAAGCAATTATTCACCACAACATGATTTTTCAGAACAAGAATGATTTAGACGTATATAAAAGTATATTCTTCTGATGGCTTACCATATATGATATATATTTTTTCTTTTCTCCTTGTGCAAAGAACATCGACATTCAATAAAACTTTAAACTAAACCTTTACTTGCACTTCTATATTGTATTTTCTTTCTTTGGGGTGTCTTTGTCCAGTTTGTTCTCAGTAAAGCATTGAAGATCCCATCCAACGAACCAATGAAGTTGTATATGTCTTATATATGTTTATTTATTGACTCTGTGTCCTTAAACTAAAGAATAACCTGCAAAGCTCTGAAAATGCCTCAAACCTTGCAATCAATGTTCCATTCTCTCACAAGTACGTTGTGCAACTGTAATTATGAAAAAAATATGATAAAGTAAAGAACAAATTTCAGTCTTATAAACCCACAGAATTATTTTTTATATATTTTTTTTCCACATTCAAGAAAAAAAAACTGGTGCAATGCAGAATGGCCAACTGATTTGTTCACAAAATCATGAATTCAAAGGCAAATTTTACTTCATTTTGAGTTGTTTTATGGTCTTTTTTCTCCAAAGTTCTGACCCAGCACATGCTGAACTAACAGTAAAAGGTAGATGCTAACCTGATCACAAGGTTGAACAGTGGATTTTGGAGTTTGGGGACAAACCAACATTAATCAAATTTGTGTGAATGAAACAAAACACAACTCGAGGTAAGACTTTGTTGAGGTGAGGTGCCCAGTTTACCCAATTTAAACTCCCATTGCAGGTACATGGCCTCCTCGATTCCCCAGCACCCCCTCGGCTTCTCACCGTCCCCCTCACTGGCAGTGTGGGCTTGGTCAGTATCTCTGCACAGGTCATTATGAAACATTATTTACATGTTACGCTGAAGTGTTAACTCAGTAGCAGTAAAATAACAAGCCAAGCAGCAGAAATGATCTCTGTTATTGTAAGGCGCAGCTGAGTTGTGCTTGTGATCCGCTCTCCTTTGTAATTTTTCATATAAACAGCATTGTGAAGCAGTGAGGGCAAATGTCCACAGTTCTCATTTATAAGGTAAGCACAGATCAGCAGTGCTTTTTCAGATGTTAAAGAGCCTATTTTACCTTATTCTCTGATCTATCATATAATGTTCTTTTCTCATCACAAGCAGACCTGGAGTTTGGTTTCAGTCACACGGATTTAACTTGAGTCCTTCTCTCAAATGGAAAACATCTGTTCCACCTCGTGATGTGATATCGTCATGTGATAATACAGGAAGTGCTCCACTGTGTCTTTAAACTCCATACACCTCCACTAGAATCAACTGGATAATTTCAGACTTGGAATTGCCAATCTCTACTGAACTAAAGGTAAATGGTGCTGCTTCATGACATCACAAGGTGGACCAGAGCATTTTGACCTTTGGAGATTGGACAGAGTAATAAATTTATCAAATGTGTGAATAAAAGAAAACACAATTTCAGGTATGTTTTTGATAAGGCAACAGTATTATAACATGGTTTAAAGCTCATTGTTGTATAGTAAAGGACTCATTTCATGCTATAAAGTCATTTTTTGTCCCAGTACAAACATTTTTACTTTTCACGAACCAGGACGTGCAATGTAAGCATGCTAGTGTTACCCGCTTTAGCCCATGACATTTTTGAAACCGACTTATAAACTAATCACGGTGACTAATTGATGCTAGGAATTAATCAGGAAAATGACAACGTTTGGACTGCTGCAGTTTTAAATTAACTAGTTCTGTTTTTCAGCACAATAAAAACCAGGTGTTAATCTGAGCGAACATGATGAGTGCACATGAGCAGTGATTGGTCGCACTCACACTATGTGCACAAATATTCTGCACTGTATGGGTTTGTTCAACTGGCCTGTAGTTGCCTAATTACCCAGGAATAGTGACAAGCGCCAATCTGCCCCCCTCACCGCCAAATAATGTGTAATGGCCCTGGCTTTGTCTGAGTCACAGATTTTTCTTAATGTTGTTGCTTTACTTGAATTTCCCACATTACGGAGTCCAGAATACACACTTTTTCGACTTCTACTTTACGAAGACATGAGTCTGGTCACCGGTGAATCTCCCAGAGTTCAGATGGGCATGATTGACAGGTAGATTAGTGAATCAAAACAAATATGGATGCTTAAAAGGTACAAAAAGGAAAATAAATCACAAGGGATGGAGAAAATCTGGCAAACTCCTGAATCAATGATAGATGAACAATGGGCTCTTTCATTTCACAGAAGTCAGTGAAATAAATAGGTCTGGCTGACTGGGCCTTCTCAGTTTTGATTCTTGAGATGCCATCAAGAATATTATATCTCGCTGGGTTTGCCATTAAAGGTCTTATATTATACTAAATTGGCTTTTGTGAGCTTTTAGCCACAGCAGAATGTTGGTACCTCTTCCAAAACAGACTCAGAGTAATGTTTTGTTTCATTCATACGTTTTGATTAATCCTCTCCAAAGCTCAAAATGCTCTATTCCTCCTTCTGTTGTCATTAAGTGGTAATTTTTGTTGAGTGTACTTACAATTCCAGGGCTGAAATTATTCTAATGAAGTTGTATGGAGTCTAAAAATACAGCGAAACACTTCTGTACTGTATTACCACATGACATCACAAGGTGCTTTCTGTTTGGGAGAAAAACTCAACCTAAATATGCAGGCTCTGTGTTTTAAACATGTTGGAATGAAACGACACACAACTCCAGGTCTGTTTTTGATGAGGAAACCCCAGAACACAACTTAACTTTAAAACCCCGACTCTGAGCGTACTTATGTGACCATGTAGTTTGACCAAAACAAGCACATCCATCTTTATTCATGATACATTAGTCACCAGAACACACTGCCGACCCGACGGAAGACACCAGCACTTGACCTACCCAGCTTTCAATTATTCAGGTTGCCGAGCTAATCCCCCCGTTTGCTTACTATACATAGATAGCACCTGTCTCCTTTCATTTGCTCAATGACACAACACGGGGGTGGCCGGGTACACACGGGGAGGGCCAAACAATACACGGAGTCAGCACGACATTCCCATCAGACAAACAGGTGCACAGCGCACGTCCTCCGCGATCCATCAATATGTTGCTTCACGCTGCGTCCCGCTCTCCCGCCTCAGATCTGGGCTTTCTGGAGAGAATTAAGACGTACAGCGGTGGCGGCGTCCAGCGTCTATATAAATGCTAATGAACGACGGGGCAGCTAGAGGCCACAGTGCTTTTGTCATGTTAATAATACATTTGCCTGAGAGGAAGTATAGAGACAAGGTATAGGCCTGCAAATGAGTGGCGAGGCTTTGAAGATCTTACAGGTTATTATCTAAAGAGAAATCACATGAAAAGGCAATGATTCTTCGGCGAAGATCTCACACTCGGAAGCCAGGCCTACTTAGCTTGTTGCGTTGTCGACATATGAGGCGAGAATGAGACAGTGGAGGTAGGGTGTGGGCTGCCAGGGGTGTTGATTCATGCCGCGTTTGTTCTGGAAGCAAAGCAGAGCGCTGGAGCGGCACATTCAAATGGACATTATGGTGATTTATATCTCGGCCGCAACTTTCGCACAATATATGCAGTATATATATCAAAGTATCAAGGATGGAGTCAATGCCAACGCAAACACCAAATGTGCTTGGACAGGAAAAGGTGATATCTTTGCACTACTGAGTAATCAGTAAAGGTAAAATACATTGTGTTATAAAAGTAATACATTCAAAGAAGGCCTGTTCAAAGACCAATGTTCAAATTAACTCCAAAAGTTTTTTAATACTGACAATGACCTGAACACAGTCATCCTGGTGGGATTCATAGCAAAAAAATTGAAATAAAATTCAACTTAACAAAGTTATAACAGCACTGTACCTGATTTTTACTTAAAAATGTGGAAAAAAAAACAATCCATTTGAAATTGCAGGTCCAAATTGACATCTCTAACTACCTAATAAATGCTCAGTATTATATTTTGTCACCATAATGATTTTATAAGCCCTTTTTCACAACTTTTAGTGGCCAGAGTGGAGTTCCTTGTCACAGTAGAGCTAACAAACATTAGCATGCTTACAACACACTACCTGTTTCAAGTAAAAAGAGTAAAATGCTCTATAATTATACAGCAGACATAATGTTTGCAATATATCTGTACTGGGGCAAAAATGCAGGAAATAATTGTCCTCTCCTTGCCAGAGAATAAACGAAAAAACAAAACAAAACCACCAGATGTGAATGGAACAAAACACAGCTAAAACACCTAAGTTATAATGATGGGGAAAAGGTAAGGTGATAATAATAATAATAAAGACATCATTAAATTATGAATATTGTTTTATTTTAACAGACCAGTGCTGGATATCTCCTCTTGTGAATGTGTGTGGGTACAACTCTTCAGACAAAACACTCTCTGTAGTTTGCTGAGTCTGTCAGGATCTAAGTGAATTGCAGTCTTGGTTTGAA
>KN504179.1:0-16586 GCA_000787155.1 Scartelaos histophorus | reverse complement strand
ATACAAAGAGGGAGAGAGAGTGGGGGAATATACAGAGAGAGAGAGAGAGAGAGAGGTGAGACAGAGAGAAGAAGAAGAGAGAAAGAACACAAAGAGGAGAAGAATTTACAGAGAGGGAGGGATATACAGAGAAAGGGCGAGAGAGAGAGAGAGAGAGAGCAAACGAGAGAGTAGCAAGCAGAGAGAGTCAGCTTGCAAAGTTAAAAGCAAAGACTCAACTGTACCTATCTTGGAATATACTAGTTTTGTCAAGTACATTTTCATATTAACGGCGCAGAGAAAACGCTACAAATGTATCCGAATGCATTAGAAGCGTATTTAGCACATTAGCATAAGCTCGTTGTTATGCGGCGCGGCGTCTTCTTTAGGTACAGTACGGAAAAGAAGTTCACCTTGGATTTTTACTGATACGAATTTTCAATGTTAAACGGCCCAGATTACGATATTTTATGATGCTCTAATGCTGTTTCCTTATCGCTAATGGACCTGGAGCTGTGTTTTTTTTTTTTGTATTCACATGTTTAGCGCACAAACACTGCCCATTAATCCCAAACTGACATCTCCACACACCTTCACATGGATTATTTGGATCATTTTAGAGCTGGAATTGCTGATCTCTACTGAACTTGAGGTAAAATGAGCTGGTAACATTAGAGCATCACTGCAAATTTTTCTGATTTGGCAAAGAATTTAAAACTTATATCAGGTTATTCGTTTTGTTTTCAGATTTATTTAATAGTTGTGAGAGTTTATAGGGGTGTAACAATATGATATTGTCACAGTACGATATTTATTGTGATATTGTAGGGCAGCTCACGATATTACAATATTATACATAACAAGACTGAAATTATAAGACAGTCATTTCGTACATTTATTGTCCTATGGGTCAATGATATATAAAAAATTTCATCTGGCAAATTTGAAAATTTTGTATTTTCAAATATTTACAATGTCAAGAGCATAAATCTATGTTTGAGATTTATATTAAGCATTCCTAGTGTTTTTTTTTATGTACATGAATTGGTTACGACCTTAAAAAATTTCATGTGGTCTGCCCAAGAATAACCTTAAAATAGTAAAAATTTTAAATTCAAATGTATTTTCTAAAACATGGTGGGAATGTTAATCTAAGTTTTGAATAATATGAACATGATATTGAGATTTTAAAAAATGGACACGCTCTGACAATATTTGTTTGAATATCATGTTATAAATATTTATTGAAGAAAGCTGAAATTTCATGAGAGACTGAAAACACTTCAGAAAATATGCCAAAAAGAAAGAAAATAAATGTGATAAAAAAAACTTTGATAAAAAAGTTTAAAAATCAGCAGTTAAGGGCGCCACAAAACACTTGAACACTTTAAGTACAAAAAGGTAAGATAAGATAAGATAAGATATGCCTTTATTAGTCCCACAATGGGGAAATTTCAGTGTTGCAACGCTCACTTCAAGAATAGCAGGAAAATAATAACATGCAGTAGAACAAGATATAGATAAGATTAAATTAAAAATAATTAAGCCATTAAAAAAGCCTTAAAAACATGCAGAATAAAATAAATATACAGTATGTCATTTTTTTTAATGTTATTTATTTATTTTTTAAATTGTATTTAAGATTATACAACCAATTCAGAACTAGTAAGTAGATAATAAACCTGAAAACAAGATGAATAACCTGATATAAGTTTGAAAATCAGATAAATTTGCAGAAAATTTGCAGAAATTCAGATAAATGTACAGCAGGCACTTTATATTTATGTGTTCATCTTTGACTAAATGATGTTTTAATGGAGACTTTTACTTGTGTTCATATGTGGTTTTTGTTTTTAAACTGTTTTCCAATGTCTTTTTTATGCTGCAAATGGCAAATAAAGTGAACTGAACTCTATAAATATACAGAGGCGAATACAGCATTTACAAAACCATACAAGGTAACACGGTAATCTAAATACGTCATGTGTTGCCAGTTAATACCCCATAAAAGTAAAATCTTTAGAAATTCCTGAATGTACTTTATATTAGCAAGGGTTTTGTGAAAGTTAGGAAGGACTTAGATAGATTAAAATACCATCTTCTTCCCTTCACGCTACCGCAGCTTTAAATCATCTTATTTGATTTCCGTTCTTTTTAAATGTCAACTGCATTATTAAGGCTTCTCTGAAATTCTAAAAATGTATTGTTCCCCTAAAGTAAATCAGAGTGTATAAAAGTTCCAAGGCTGTCACTATTCTAAAACTTCAAACTTGATTTCGATACTAAGGAATAGACAATAGAATGTGATTTCCAACATTAAATCGTGGTACTTTCTTTTCTATTCTCATGTGGCTCAGACAGGTTCCGGGTTCAAAATATTAACACTGTAATAAAAAAAGCTATTTCAACTAAAAAACTCAAGGTAACGCACTGAAAAGATGAGCTAACTTATTCAATTTATGCATGAAAGTCACTCCAAGTTAAATGACTTTGTTCACAAAATTCATTTAACATGTTTTCCTGGACTTAATTTTATTTGTAGTAATTTATTTTTGCTTGCATAACTTATTATTCATTACGAGCACAGTGCGTTTTATTTTCTGTGACTTACGCTGCAAAAAATCTTGGCCAAAATTTAAGATCTAAACACTTAAATCTATCAGAAAATGACTTAAAAGTAGCGAAATTATCTGTCCAACTGCAATGCTTTTTCTTTTGCACGCCCAATTTATTTCCTAATGTCAGCAAAAAGCATTTTCTCTAATTCGCAATCGTTTTCTAAATAAAGATATATAACCAGCTCAAGTAACAAACTTTAATAATCGCATAACTCCGTCTACACCTTTATTAAAATCATTTGCAAATGATTCTAGTGAAGACGTTTGGATAATAATATATGCAATAAATGTATTCAACCGCAGGGTTAATGCGTGTGCCTGTTTGAAATTGGAAATAAATATAAAAATATAAATATAAAATGAAGTCTTTCTCAGAGCTGCTTTCATAAGAAAATGCACTTTTGAATTAAACAGAAATCCAATGACATGATTTAATATTGGAAATCTATTACGGTAAAACTCCAAGGTGAACTCCATTTTCCTGCCGTAGCTAGCGTCATGTGCAATGTCAATGAGATTATGCTAATGCTAAATTAGCTTTCCCGCAACCCTAAAACTAGCCTTGCGTTTTCTTTTCTCTTCTGTTGCTTAAAAGGTGCATTATGTAACTTTTCTGTTGGTGGTCCACTGCCCGCTTAGCTCCGTGGAGATGTCATTGTTTTGCCTGGAATGTTCCACAGTATGGCATTAAACATATCGATCTTGTATTTTTGTTTCTAACTCATGTTATTTCTCGCTCAAAGCAAGATCACATCTCCACAGATCTGAGCTGTCACTTGGCCTGGTGCTTTTCTCCAGGTGGCATTCATACATTTTGAACATTTAATTAAGAACATTTACTCTGAATAAAAAAACATAAAAATTACACAAATAAAGATCCATATTTATATTTACACAATGTTATAATCAAAAACAGACCTGGAGTTGTGTTTTGTTTCATTCACACATGTTTGAGTATTTTTTTATTATCAATCTGTTTACAACTCCAAAGCTCAAAATGCTCTGTTCCACTTTGTGATGTCATCAGGTGGTAGTTTTCAAGTAATAACAACTATATTTTTTTAACTTTAGTTCAGTAAAGGTTGGCAATTCCAGAACTGAAATCATCCAAATGATTCTAGTCTGGAGTTCAAAAACCCTGTGGAGCACTTCCTGTATTACCACATGACATCACAAGGTGGAACTGAGCATCTTCTGGTAGAGAGAAGAACTCAGCCTAAATCTGCAGTGTAGTGCGCTAAACATGTGTGAATGAAACGAAACACAACTCCAACGACAATGTTTTTAATGAGGAAACAACATCAGAACAAATCAAAAAATATAGTAAATTGAGCCTTTTAAATATTTCAGACTTGTAACGGTAAATACTCCAAGGTGAACTCCATGTTTCTACTGTAGCTAGCCTCTTCTGCACTGCATAACAAAGAGATTATGCTAATGCTAAATTAGCTTTCCCACAGGCCACCTCAAAGCGAGCCTTGTGTTCTTCATTCTTTGCTGAAATATTTTGCTCCCATATGCCATTTTTCAATCCGCAACCTGCTCGTTTCTATGGATATGTCATTGCTTCACCTGGGATGTTTCTCAATATGGCATTAAACTTATATTTCAGATGTTTTCTTGCTCATAGTGGGATCACCTCTCCACAGATACAGCCTGTAACTTGTCTCCAGGGAGATGTCAGTGGGCCTCATTCATGAAATGTTCTTACGCGTTAATCTGTAGTTAATGCCTTCTCATAAGGCTGTGCATTGCCTTGAGTCTGACAATACGATACAATGGATACATACACTAAAACAATGGATGCTATATTAAGATTTATCAATAATTACTTCTAATAAACTCCACCTTCATGAAAATAAAATTGGATGGAATATTATTTATTTTTTAATCGTGAGAATAGTGAATGTAACTAATGAGTTATTGTGAAAAATATTATAAAAAAAAAACAATTCTGGTCCATTTTGAATCGATTCAAGAATTGCACAATGAAGTATCATAATATATCACCATTTTTTTTTCTTGCACCCCTACCTTCTTATGAACACTTTTGGTATACACAAAACTTTTTCTTAACTGAAAATGTTCCTACAAACAGTCAGGAGCAGTCGCAAGAAAATTCTACTGTTTTTGAATATTATTACTCAGCCGGATTAAGCGGGAGAAGATGGATGGATGGATGGATAATCAATAAAAAAAATGAAATTCCTCCATGATTGTAAGTTATATATTTTCATAATTATTTCCTAAAATATATTTTTCTGTGATCCATAACATTTCTGAGGAGTTTTCTAGAGCCTGTGTCTGTTGGGTCTAACAGACTTTCTCCAGGCTGCAGTGAGCCTCAGTCTGTCCCAGCCCCAGTGCCTCCATATGGGCCTCGGTCACAGCTCTAGGTCTGGTCACCATGCTGGACTCAACACCCCCAGAACGCTTTGTGAATCTGGTTCTCTCAGTATTTTCTTTATGTGGAAGCTACGAAAAAAAAAAAAAGATCCATGAATGAGGCTCATAGTTTTGCCTGGAATGTTCCTCAATGTGGCATTAAATGTATATATTTCATGTTTTTTTCTTTTTGCTCACAGATGGATCACCTAATTTAGCCCGACCTAATTTAGCCCAGCGCTGGTCTCCATGGAGATAGATTTAATGCTGTACTACTTAACAATCCAGTCAAAGCAACCTCTCCATAGAGACAATCACGTTTCTAGAAAAGTTCCATAGTGGAGGTTTAAACATCGCCTTTAAATGAATGGTTATTTTCAGAGCAGTTTTCATAAGATAATTCACTTTTAAATCAAACAGAAATCAAACAGCAAGGTTGAATATGGAAAATCCATAACGGTAAATACTCCAAGGTGAACTCCATGTTTCTACTGTAGCTAGCCTCTTCTGCACTGCATAACAATGAGATTATGCTAATGCTAAATTAGCTTTCCTGCAGCCCACCTCAAATTGATGTTCTCTCTGTGCTTAAATATGCAGTGTGTAACTTTTAGGGCCCGGTGGAGACAAAGATGTGATTGTTTTGACTGGAATGTTACTCAATGTGGAATTCAACTTATTTGTCTCATATTTTGTTCCTATTACAGGTATTTCAAGGCTAAAAAATACTACAGAACTTGCATTATTTTCACAAAGGCCCGAAGTCCCATCTGGTAAGGTTGCAGAACTTAACGTTTTTATGGCAAAATATCTGAGGAAATATCTTACATATTCTCCACCAGCTTTATAAATCTGCCCCATCACCAAATCTTCATCCAACAAGGACATATTCTGAGTATGAAGAATTTATCCACAACTATCAAGGTAAGAAAGATGAAAGCTTAAAGGCAAAGAACGATTAGCATTGGTGAACTACTGAGCAAAACTAACGCTATAGTCATGAACGAATACTGTAAATTAATTGCTTTTTGCTTTTTGCTTTTCATTTTGCTTTTCTGACATGAATAATATGAATCTAATAGCCTTACTTTGAGCTCCCATAAGATGCTTAGGCTGGTGCAGTACTTGATCATAAAATACTTCGGTCACACAGGTATCTGACAATTAACTACAAATATTTGTTATTATGAACTTGGCTACTTTGTGTGTCGCTTTTGTGTGGGACTTGATAGTTGCTGGGATTGAGAACATTGAAGAACAGCAAGAGAGTCTGGATAGACTATAACAACTCAAAAAATATATGTCTATATATGACGTGTTGGAATAGCAGCACTAAAAAGTCTCAAAAAGAATGTCAGAAGGAATAACATGAGAATTTAAATCCAATTAAAAATAATATCCTTCAGAATAAAAATTTATTCAACTTTAAAAAGACCATGTAAACATTTAATTCCTAATACTTATTGGAATTAAATTTTATTCCGATTTATGTGGGTGGTTTATTCCGATTTTAAAGCTGATTGAATTTATTTTGCGATCATGTAAACGTTTATTACGCTTAAAAAATAATTCCGGTCATTCGTGCTTATTGGGTTGTTCTTCTGACGCAATGACGCTCTGCAAAAAGGCGCCCGGAGCAAACTTTGGTCTCGAACCCAAACATTTTTTGGCTGTAAGAATGTGTCTCTGTCCAATCAGAACTCTTCCCGTGGGAATAAAGCCCATTTAATGTTTTTTTCCATGTACACTTTAATTTGGAAATATTATTTCCATTAAACTCAACCAGCTGATTGTGTGTTTCCTTCTGTCGACCTAAATTCATTGGTGTCCAAGTCCAATCAGAACCCTTCCCATGGGAATAAAGCCCATTTAACGTTTGTTCCATGTAAACTTTAATTTGGAATTATTATTTCCATGTAAACTCGAAGGAAAATAATTTAAATCTGATCTATTTATTTCTGAATAATTTAATTTGGAATTTAAAATATCATGTAAACATGGCCAATAATAAGTAATTATAATAAGTAATTATTAAACGTTTGTTCCATGTAAACTTTAATTTGGAATTATTATTTCCATGTAAACTCGAAGGAAAATAATTTAAATCTGATCTATTTAATTTGGAATAATTTAATTTGGAATTAAAAACATCATGTAAACGTGGCCAATATTAATATGCAACTTGTTAACTGATTGTAGAATTAAAGTAAAAAATGATTTAATGATGTAGATATTGGCATAGACAGATAGATGCGCGCAGTTCAAACGTTATAGATGTTCACAGATGTATCTGTCTATGCTAATATCGACATCATTCAATTGAGAATTAGTCTAAGTGAACAAGTTCCTTATGTTTTATTCATGTCCATAGCGTTAGTTTTGCTCAACGGTTCGCGACCGCTCATCGTCGTTCACCTTTAAGCTTTTGTCTTTCTTCCCTTGATAGTTGCGGATAAATTTTTCATGAAGAATGTGTATCCTTTGTCGACCTTGTTGCTTGAAGATTTGGTGACGGGGCAGATTTATGAAGCTGGTGGAGAATAAGCCGGACATTCCCACAAATATTTTGCCACAGGAAACCATTAACTGGAAGTTCCACAGACTTTTCAGGTGGGATTTCGAACTGTTGTGAAAAGGTTCATTTATTGGTTTCCATAGAGATAGATAGGCTTAAAGTGCCAAATAAAGTTACAAAAAGAGCTTATAAACTAAAACTAGTCATAACAGCGCATTTATTTATACCGTACTATAGAACATTCCAAGTAACCAAATAACATCTGTGTTTAAAATGAACAGGCAGATACATTTAGATTATTTTCACAGCAGCTTTCATAAGATCACCCACTTTTAAATCAAACAGAAATCAAATGACATGATTAAATATTAAATAAACATACTGATAAAACTCCAAGGTGAACTCCATCTCCGTACTGTAGCTGGGGTCTTGCGCACTGCATGTCAATGAGATTATGCTAATGCTAAATTAGCTTTTTCCATTAAACTTGTGTTCTTTCCATGCTTAAATGTTCACTAGATAACTTTTCTTCCTCTCCACTAGACATTTTGAGACCATTTTCAACTAATATAATAACAATGGAATAAAAATGCAAATACCCCTTTTCAAAAATCAATAAACTTTACTTTCTAAAAAAACATTTAACACAGGAAATGCTAAAGTAAATACTTGTTAACATAAGAATAGCCTAATGTACTCGGGATTACAGCAAGGACTTGTCAGCAAAAAATCTCTTGAATTGTTGAACCAAACGTAACAAAAACAATAAATAAAATGGATTATTAAGTCTCCATAACAAAATTGTACTTAAAAGTCATTATAGAAAACAAACAAGCACACAAACAGAAATGATCGTGGCTGAAAAAGTTATTGAGCTTGTAAAAAGTTATCATCCCACTAATTGATTTATTGATTATCGTTACAGACCTACTTTCCACGGATCTGACCAGTGATTTGCCTGGTGGCGTCATCTTACCCGACAAGCCAGAACCTTTAAAAAACTTAACAAAAACAAATGTGTCCTGTCTCTCTGATTTCAGAAGGTGACGGGCGGATGAACCAATCAGAGAGGTGCTTGCCCCGTTTGCCTCAAAAACTAAAATGAAATAAAAAGAAAAAAAACAACGTAAAGGACTCAGAATCAACAATCTAAGCACCAAACCATGACTTATTTCAGGTAAAAGAAGTTCTATTTTCACATTAATATTATTCACATCGGAAAAGCGGAATGTTTGAAAAAGTGACGCTACTCCCTAAGCACCAAACCATGACTTATTTCAGGTAAAAGAAGTTCTATTTTGCTCTGAATGTTACGAGAATTTTCAAGATTTTTCAAATTATAATAGGCCATCACATTAATATTATTCACATCGGAAAAGCGGAATGTTTGAAAAAGTGACGCTACTCCAGCAATGAAAAAAAAAAAGAAAAATAATGTTTATGTTGCAACTCTCACAATTAGATGTTAATGGCCACGTTTACATGTACAATTAAATTATTCTGAATTAAATAGATCAGATTTAAATTATTCCCCATAGAGTTTACATGGAAATAATAATTCGAAGTGAAGGTTTACATGGAAAACACGTTAAATCGGCTTTATTTAATATTAGCAGAATGTAAAAGGGACTGGTCAGTACCGGTCCAGTACCGGATAAAGAGTTTTACTAGAGGAGAACCAGGAAGTGCACTGTTAGCATGCTAGTTATTGTGGGCATAACTGTGATGGTTAAAGTCCGCTCAGGCTTCTGGAAGCTGTAAAAAGTGCTTATAAAGTCAACAGTGAATAATGAGGATGCTCAGAACGCATAAGGTAAGTGAGGAATAACTTTGGACCAATGCAAACTTTATAATAAATTAGCCTCATGTTTTTGTTTTTCACTACTTTAGTAACTATTGTGAAACTTTTCAGTCTGTCATATGCCTGTCTCCATGGAAATGTCATTGTTTTTCCTGGAATGTTCCTCAATACGGCATTAAAAAGCCCATATTATGTTATTTTCTGATCTCAGTTTATCGTTTCCTCTTTACAAACGTGCCCAGAGTTGTGTTTTGTTTCATTCACACATTTAGCACACAAACCCTGCACATTCACAAGTTCTAAAAGTTCTTCTCTACAATGGAAAACACTCTATTCCACCTTGTGATGTCATGTAGTAATACAGAAAGTGTTCCACTGTGTTTTTAAACTGCATACACCTTCTCAAGAATCATTTGGATGATTCAAGTCCTGGAATTGTCAATCTCTACTGAAAAAAAATCTACTTCATGACATCATAAGGTGTAAGAGAGCATTTTGAGCTTTGTAGATGTCACTTTCAGCATTTTCAGAGCAGCTTTCATATGATCATCCACTTTAAAATTAAACGAGACGCTCAAACATCGAAAACCCATAACGGTAAAAACTCCAAGGTGAACTCCATCTCCGAACTGTAGCTAGCGACTTCTGCAATGCATGTCAATGAGATTATGCTAATGCTAAATTAGCTTTTCTGCGGGCCGCCTCAAAGCTAGCCTTGCGTTCCTCTTTTTCGCTCGTCTGTTCTTAATGTGGGTGAGAGGGGCCTGTTTTACATGGACAGTCACCTTGTTCCGCCGCTCCTCCATGTTTTAATACGAGTCGAGGTCGTGTTAATCCAATCTGAGGCAGGCACGTGTCCAAAAGGCTGACGCAGTGGAATGATGGCTGGAGCTGGATCCACTGCTCTGCTCTCTGGAACTCTCCTCGGACTATTTTCAATCGCACCAATGCTTATTTTATGGCTAATGCATTTTTTAAAACCCATTTATTAGTCATGAGCGTATAATAGTGTAAGTGATTAGGTCTATTTGCAGTGTTATTTTGCATTGCCATAGATGCGGTGGTGTCTGTAACATATCAAACTTTTATTCAGTTTTAGAGATGGTGAATATTTTAGTACTTCAGTAATTCAGTTTCTTACACTGAATTTTATACATTTTGAAAATGTACACTTAAATTTCAGCAATTCAAATTCAGAATAAAGATAATCCAAACTTTTTTTTTTTTTCTAGAGTTAAAAAGTGAGAAATTTAGCAGCATTTAAAATTCAAAACTGATGGAACAAATTATCTTCTATATACTTAAATAGTGTTCCATGGTGAATTTAGCCCCAGTTGATTATTTAAAAATAATTGAATAATAAGTTATAGCATTGTAAAATAACATATTACACTCATTCACAGTCATTAGACATTACATGATGTTTTACTTCACTGTGGGGAGTGTGTGTTTCACCTTATTATTTAAGTTTGAGGAGGAAGAGAGAAGCCTGTCCACAGTACAGGGCTACTTAACATGTGAAAACCAGATGAGCATTTGGCTCTGCTCCACTGACTGCTCTAAAGTTTATTTTCACTCTTAAGGCATCACAGAGGTAAAACAAACTCTGTCTGTGTCATTAATCATGTTTTATATGCTCCTCAGTCTGTTTTTAAGCTGCTCTGGGCGTTAGCCGTGTTAGTAGCAGCATTAGTAGTGTCGTTAGTAGTGTCATTAGTAGCGGTGGTTTGAATCCCGCTCTCAGCGTGAACATCATTGGTTGGGTGGTCAAATCCAGGACACTTAACCCACTGGTGTACACTGGTGTATGAATGGAGTGGTTGGAGTGGTGCCTTGTTATAAATTGCTTTGAGTGTGTTACAACCCGAATGGTAACATATTTAAAAGGACACAGGAGTCAAGGGTTAGCTGTTCATTTCTTTTATTTAGATCTTATTTACTTATTTCTTTGTTTGTTCTGCTTTAAAGAAATTTTAAAACTCCTTCCGTGCCCAAAAAAAATGGAAAAAGTAATAAACAGAAAGGTGGACCTGATGAGCCGGCCAAACAGAACAAAAAGGTGCGACGCCGGGCCAACCCTGTACAGGGCCGTAGGAGCCGGTGACAGCACCACTAACGTAAGACCAAAACCCAACTAACCTGAACCCAAAGAAAACGTGAGAACAGGACAGCCGGTCCCACCAGGCCAAAGCAAAAGGCTAACGGCTAACAAAAGCTACATGGCAGCCTCCTGCACCCGGCTGACAGGTGAGGCCACCCTCAGGGCGAGGCCAGAGCCTGGAGCTCAAGCTGAGCAGAGCTGGGCGGAGCAGAGCTCACGGAGCAAAGAACAGAGAGTGTCACGGACAGGCCACCGTATATATAGGCTCTGCACAGCTACGCACAAATACACAAGAAGAAAAAGAGTAAAAAAATACAACTTGTAAAACTTATTACGAACAAGGAAACAAAAATAAGGGCTTACATAAGTGCGCCGCATGTAACTGAGTGCAGTGTAGGTGGAAAAGCGCTTTATTAAGAATGTGATCATTTGCCATTAACTTTAGTTAGGAGCAGTGTTAGCAGCAACGCTGTATAAGAAGATCTTTTTTACTAAGTCTGCCCCAAGATGATACTGTAAAAATGCAGATATCTGCAGCCAGTATCAGTACTGGATCGACCCATCTCTCCCAACGATATCCACCCTCAATATAAGGTTTCACATTGTGAAACATCAAACTTTTACTACTGTGACTGATACTGAGGCAGTTAACAACAGTCTTTGTTCTAATTCAATCCAACTTCTTTCATAAGGCACTTTAAAAAGTACACAATACTTCAGTGATAAAATAAATGAAAAACTGCAAAAGAAAAATACAGCATCTGAGTTCTTTTCCGGCCCAAGAGTAAGTGAAACACCTTGTCAAAGGTCCAGCCGCACAATATTCCATAAATTAGCACCTGCGACCAAGGAGAAATGTGTTGTGGAATAAATTCAAGTAGTCACAACGTTGTGAGAAGAAGCATGAGGCTGAGTTCTCACACAGGCAGTAAGTGACCTTGGAGAAGGAAATTATGTTTTAAATGTTTACTACGTTCTGCATTTTATATACATCAGATATAAGAAGCAAGGTATGTGCAATTCTGTTTTATATTATACTTTTACAGCGCTGCAAACCCTTCACCTTCTCTCAGTGACCTTCTTGATGAAGTCTCCTGAAACGGTTTTTGCTTCACAGCTGTGCCATGTCAGGGTCAAGCAATGCCAACATTTCAAACCAGGGTTCAAAGCAAAGAAGCTATTTTAAAATGTTTAAAGATTTTATAATACACTATATTCTGTTCTATGTCATGAAGTTGTTTCCTCATCATAAACACAGCTGGAGTTGTGTTTTGGTTCATTCACATGTTTAAATAACCATTTATTATTATCCTGTTTCCATCTCCAAAGTTCAAAATGCTCTGTCCCACCATGTGATGTCATGCATGGGGTTTTTTTAAGTTCAGTAGAGTTTGGCAATTCCAGAGATGAAATCATCATCCACATGATTCTAGTGGAGGTGTGTGGAGTTCAGTAACTTACGGTGACTTTTATGAGTCAGGAAGCAGACATTAATATTTAGCCGATAACAATTTAATAACACCACTTTTTATGCAAACCACATCCCGAATTAATATTTATTTCACTGACATATTAAATACATATATACTGAGCCAGTAAAAGTTATACAGGGTCAAAGTAGAGAGACCTAGACCTAGATAGTTGATTAGTATTTGTATATTGGACTCTACTAGAGAACCTCCAGAACCTCTAGGTCACATCAGCCCACTTCTGCACCGTCCCTCTCTCCAGCTCAGTAAGTCCTGCTCCCCCTGCAGCATTACAACAGAACTTTTGACAGATTGCACTGTGCTACCCTACAGAGAACACAAGACGGCATCAATATTTTGGCTTTATTTCAGTATTCATTTTGTCTTGTGCTGCTGCAGTGTGTTTCCTTAGATTCCTTCTCTTTCAAGTTTTGACTCCTTAAAGAAAAAGCTCCACCAGATTTCCCTCTGTACTTGCCCCAGCACAGATATCTTTAAAAAGCAGCTCTCCACATCAAAATAAGTGTGTCTGCTTCTCATAATAAAGTGTTTTAAAAAGTGTTTGCAGGAAGTTTGCGTAAGCATGCCAGTTATCGTTAGGCAAAACACAGCTCTGGCCTCCGAATATCGTCAAAGCCTTTTATGAACTCATCGCTGTGAATAAAATTAGAATGCTCCAGATTTCAAATGCACTAATTCTGTTTTCATCTGTAAAAAATCAGGTTCAGCGCCTTTCAGACAGTGGAGTGGAGACACTTTCGGAGCAAACAGATCCACTCCAAAACGAAATAGTGCCTCTGAGAATTCGCACTTCATTGTCATTTGTTATATCCATCCGTCACTCACACAATAAAAAGAGAAGCACTGAAACGATATCAAAAAGACCTAGTCAACTTAGCAGCATATACGGAGTGTTTTGCGAAATTAACTGTTTGTCTCGTAGCTTTGGGCTTTTGAGATGCTACCGGCTTTTTACAGCAAATGTGGCAGGAGACCATCCGGGGGAAATACTCCGAGACCTTCAAGAGGAAACACTTTGCCCCAACCCCAGTTCTCTCTCATTTTAGGCCTCAGTAAAAGGGCAGAACAAGGCACTTAGAAACGGGACAGCCATCATTTTGTGCCGTCTTATTTTTCTTTTTCTCTTGTTATTCATGAATATGTTGATTTTTTTATTGTATTTTATTTTTTTTATGTCATAATCTAATATAACATATGATTGCACCAGGCTATATTATTAAATAGCACCTTATTCTATTCTATTTCCTCCCACGTTTGCTTCTAATTGCTCCTAATAATGCTTTTTTGTGATGCCAAGTTGGAATCCCATTCATGTCAATGGGAAAAGTTTAATCATTAAAATCGTATTTAAAGTAAGCTGATTTGTGCAAAATGTTCAATGTTCATGTTTTCCAACAAATCACACTGAACCGATTCTCTGGAGGAGGGTTAGGGTTAGGCTTGGGATCAAATTAATTTTCAAATTTAATTCGAATCTCAATTTAATCTTGGAAAATTATGAAAATCAAATCTACAAAACAAATTTGCCTACAGGTATGATTATGGCAACCAAAATAACCTAACCTTTACGATCCAGATAGAACTTGCGGTTATAGAGCGTTAGCCCCATGCAAAACAATACCACCCAGTAACTATGGCAATTCCCATGGCAACTTCTGAAATTTTTCCTTAAATTAAATCCTTCCTCCTCGTTTCCTTATTCCTAGATCTGCTCCCTCGCTCCTCTCCTTCCCTCTTTCATCACCTCTTTAATTTTAACTTCCATTCATCCTCGCTACATTTGAATATCTCATTTGCACAATTTGCACAATTCTTACCCAACACGCATTTTTAAACATCAGCTTAGAGTGTTTGCCTGGATTTGCGTTGAGAAATCTTCAGGAGACAATGAAAATAAAGGAAAAGTCTATGTAAATCTGTCCAGCTGACTTCAGAGAGATGGCAGATAGGTTTGTTTTGGAGGGTGTGTGATTATAAGATTGTCTGGATGGAGTGGGTGTTTACTGACAGCCGCCGGAGAAGCTCGGATAGAAAAAGAAACATGCTATTGGAAACGCACAGATATGGGAGACGGGGTAAGGTGAGGATATATACAGCACAAAGGAAAGAAAGAAAAGAAAGAAACTCATTAATAGAGATGGAACGAGACATAATTTCTACACGAGATTTGGTCCATGAGATCAAGATTTTAATAACGTTTTGAATATATAAATGGTGCCATTCACTTCACAATTAACCAAATACTTCTTTTTATTTGTTTCGTTTAACAGTTTGGATATAATTGTTGCATCGCTGTTTGTTATTACAGCTTCTCAAGTAGAGTTACTCAGCAAACTTCATCTTTCCAATCAAAATATGAGAAAACATCTAAAAAGACAATTTTCCACTCGCGTGCCCAGACCTATGACAAGATCTTACTGCATGAAAATCTTGCCCCATCCCTACTAATTAGAAATACTCACCTTATAGTAACTGAGTATAAAGTGGAGGAATGGTAGATTTTCGAATACATGTCAAAAGGAAAAATTCAATTTGTCAGCTGAACTTTTGTCCAGCCATGGATTCTACATGGACGACTGAGGGTTTTTTACACACATCTTGAGAATTTTGTAATACAGTACTTTCAAATTTGATTTTGATACTAAGTGATGGACTCTATTCTCAAGACTGGACCCATGATGATAATTAAAAACACTATATTTAGACCATAGAATGTGATTTTCAGTCTTAAATCATTTGTTGATGGTTAGAATTAATCTGTTCCATAAGGTAGGCTATGTGATTTATTGTATTTCTCCTAAAATTCTGAACTAATAAGTTTTTAGTTTTTATGTGTTTTTTTTTTTTTTAGGAGTAACTTTTTATTATACGTCTCATTACATGTACCCACTGTCACACTGTTTACAAAAATCCAAATAAACTTGTCATCGTATATGTATACAATGTGCGTACTAAAAATACATACACGCATATATACATGTCATGTATTGGCTCACGCATACATAAACAGGAGTATTATGCATAAAGTCGTACATAGTATGGACAGCGCGCACACACCAACACATGACAACACATGTACTTCCTAACTCTGTGATTGAAAAAGTAATAACACAAAATCAATTAGTGACCTTTCACCTTTAAACAAAATACAACAGTAACAAAATACACTTAAAAAATACACATAATCTAACACTAGGTTCACTTGCATTCAGCTCGTTTGCTGCTGCTGTCACGGCATGAATTAGTTCATCTTAATGATTGTGGTGAAGTAACAGTGACTTTCAGGGTGGAAAAAGCACATTACTTATCATTTAGACAAAGGTCGACTTGAATGAGACAAGTAACTTCAGTGACGTGTTATTGCCAAGAGTGCAGCTCCATTTCCCAGTCCGGGGGATTCGTTGAGTTGACATAGAATGACCGAACTTTATTATTTTATTGTTACATGTGTTACGACGTGTTTTGAACTTAAACTGAACAAAAGTTTCGCTACTTTTTTTTTTCAAATCCTTATGTACCTCATGCAGATCTAAAGGGCATTATTGCAGAATGGAACCTGTTTTTACTCTAACTTGTGTTTATAAAGAACATTTCCTTGCTCTATTCAAGGCGGTTTCCACGGTTCTACCAAGTAAGACGAACTTCCTCTTAAAGTAAATTTACTACATATTTCAGGGGGCTTTCACACCTACACCAT
>JACN01044557.1:0-10492 GCA_000787155.1 Scartelaos histophorus | reverse complement strand
TAATAATAATAATAACAACAGCAAATAAAACAACTATTTCAATATCAACTTGAAGACCATAATTTACTGACAAAAAGACAATTATTCACAAGGTCCATTTTTCTAAGCAAGAAAACCCCAAAACAAACAAAAAACAACAACAATATAAAGTGAATGGATTTGTACCTTTTCCAGATCTGCGAGCTCTGAGCTGATGTTGCTGCCTCCTTCCTGAGACTCTTCCTCCTCTAAAGTCCTCTCGTCATCGTACTCATGGACTAACATTTCTGCAGTGGGGTCAAAGTCATGGTCTTCTGACGATAAAGAGCCAACTGAAGGAAAACAAGGAAAAGCGTAATTTTAGATCGCAATAACATTTTTGAAATTTGATGGAAAATGATCATGATAAATTATAATATTGAACAATTTATACCGCTGATTTTTCATCACATAGCATGCAACCCCCAGACAGTTAACACTTATCCAAAAGAAGGTACACCCATATAACATGAGCTGCAATGAATAAATAGTACAATACAATATGCATTGTGTACAAGCCTGCTGATATTTCAAAGGAGCAACGCTATACAGCTCAAATAATATGACACAAAAAGCGCACAAAATAAGTGCTTGAAAAGAATGCATGATAAATATTTATCCCTAAAAAAAGATTGTGTATTCAGTCACTGAATGGCAAGTCAACATAGTAATTACACTGGTTTACAATTGATACCTTCAATTCCAATCAGAATTGTTGTCTATACTGACAAGCAATGCAATGCAAACATCTTGACAAATCTTACCTGGGCTTGAACTCCCTAGGGAAGCCTGCAAAATAGAAGCGCAGAATTTAATAATAATTAAGAAACGGTTTAACATATGGCTGAACTTGCAGATAAATTGACATATTTACAGTTAAAAGCATACAGTTTCTGTAACGGAATTTAAATGGCTTCGTTTTCCCACCAAAACAGACAGACGGCGAAGCAGCGCTCACGGCAGTAGTGACTGTAGACGGACAATTATCAAACCACTAGCCTCCAAAACCCCGGATAAAAACGCGACGCTAAACAAAATTAAAGCCGCAACCCACGCTAATTTCTGCGTATCTTTGCAACACGCGATAAATCAGTGTCATTTGATAGGGATTTCACGGGGGGATTGCGATCTATGCTGTGTCGGCTTCTGAAAGTGCTAGCTTAGCCTCAGAAAACCAATGCATCGGGAAACGTAAACACTAATTTATACCTTTGCGCGGCTTTACATTCGACAGACATCAATAATATAAGCGACAAACTTATCACACGACAGCACCGTGGAGTAAAAATCAATTTCTAACTATCACATTTGGATGTTATTGTTTTTTTTCCTCCCATCGGCAAGCTAACATTAAATTTACGTATCAATTTACACAGCCGCTACGCTACAGCTGAGAGCGACGGCGCAGCGGCCTGGTAGTGAAGGATCGGACCCGGCTTTAAATGTACTTTAACGGTAAAAAACGCAACATCGAGCCCCAGATCACGGTATATAATTGGCAAAAAGTGTTATACACCCAATCGATAGCATACAAGGTGGAAATACAAAACCAAAATATTAAAAATATCGAGTTAAATGCAGTAGCTTCTCCCCTGTTTTCCCTCTTACCTCCGCCATATTGGTACCTTTAGCTGGTGGGCGGGCGCTTAGTGGCTCAGTACCCGGATGAGCGCTCTCAGCCAATCACAGAACAGCAGAGCGCCAGAGTCGTGACCGTACGTGACGTGACGCCGTTTAAATGAACCATTGACGCACGGACAGGGCTCTGGTGGAATATACTGGAAATACAGCAGAAAGTTATAAAGCGTGAAATAGTCAAAGTAGGTCTGCTTGTATGCTGAAAATTGGCATAAAGTATTTGCATAGCCTTCTCTGCCCATAGGCTCAAGTGAATACCAACATCAATTATCATAAATTGGAATAATGTTGGTATTCAGAATTGCAAAATCAAGAAACTGGGACACCCCCGGTTTGTTTTTAATAATAAAATAGTGCGTTAAGGAAAATCAATTCATGTCTATATAGTCACATTTTCTTTGTGTTTGGTTATTTTTTAAGCAGCTTTTCTCTATTTTACCAAAATAAATGACAATATATGTCTCTGTTCATTTCTCTGGTGATTTAGTTTAACTCTGATCCAATAAAGACAGTGTAAAGCATATGACATGGGATGAAAATTGTTGAGAGAATAAGGTTATTAGGCCAAATCCCACTATGCACCTAAGTCTATCCCCATTTTGATAAAACCTTGAAGCTATCCAGAATTTGCATATCTTATGTGGGAGATTGTTTGTGACTCTCTTCATCTTCTGCATGAATTCTCATTTGAATTAAAACGTCTGCTGTATTAAATATTGCTTTTATCATCTGACTATAACTTTTTTTTTTTTTGTCTATACCTATAGGCATTGCGTTGCAGCTAATAATGCACAATTCCTATCCATTTGCCATGCAGAAGTGTATGTAGGTCAAACAAAATGAAAAACAATTAATGTTCCAATCCATTAAAAATCATTTCATGTGCAGCAGTTTCAGTCACGAAATTCCTTTGCTACATAATTTTTAGCCAGTAGGAGGAGCTCTCAGTACAGGACATCAAATACTTGCATGTAAATTGCTCATTACACCACAATTAACAGTTTTAGCTTATTTAAACAGCCAGGTTACCCTTTAATGGCTGTGCTAACCCACATTGGAAGTTTAGCTCAGAAACTGAACCTCTGAGGATGGGTCTCAGCAGGTTTTAAATAAAGCTGCAAAGAAGGTCAATATGTGTTGTAAGGCAGAACCAAATGTGGATCAGGCTATTTGGGCAAAAACAATAGAGGTCAAAGGTTAAAAAAACTAAACACCAAACAAAGTGGAAAGTTCACTAAAATGAAAACAATGTCACATTTACCCTTTTATTTGTGTGTTTATTATTTTCAAAATTAAAGGGCCCATTCTCTGGTCTATGTTATAATCACAAACTTACCTGGAGTCCTGTTGTGTTTCAATCATACACATTTAACACACCAACCCTGCATATTTCTGATCTGAGTTCTTGTTTCAAACTGAAAACACTTTGGAAACCTTATGATGTCATGTGGTAATACAGGAAGAGCTCCACTGTGTTTTTAAACTCCATTACCACTGAATCATTTAGATAATTTCAGCCCTGGAATTGCAGATCTCTACTGAACAAAAGATAAAATGTAGCTTGAAAATGATATGTAGATTTTTAATGAAGGTTATGCAAACAAGTGTGAATGAAACCTAAAAAAAACATGTCCCTGGGATGACAGGTGGAAATTAACTCTAGTCTCATAAAAAAATAAAAATAAATAGATAAACATTCTGTCTTTTCGTAGTACAATTAGCATTATGCATTATAGTGGTTACCAGCTAAAAATATCTTGGGCAAAACCTAAAATAAGGGACTTTTTAGGTTACGTTTTATGTTTGTAAACTACGGGCAACACATCTGACGTAGCCGTCTACATAAAACAGCCGGGTCTCACTTGTAAGCTATGGATAACTCTCAGAATTGTGCGTTAGTGTAATCTACGGCCCCTGCCAATCTAAACACTACTCCATTTCGTGGTCTGGAGTTTACAGCCTTCGATGATTAACCGTTCTCAGCGTTTACTTTTTACAACGTCACAGAAAGGCTATTGTCAACACATCCATTTCATTTGTCAGCAATGTTATTATGTAAAATGTGTGTCAAAATGCAGTTTAGATTGGAAGTATAAAATGTCTCCTGAAAAAATGTTTGAAAGCAAAGGATGGTAATGACAGTGGTTGGAAACTTTAAAACAAGTATGTGTAACAAGTAAATTAATCTACAGTACAAAAAAACAACAAAAAATAGCCTTTTATTCAATGCCTATTAAACAATGATCTTTTCAAACTCCTTTAAATCTCCTTTTCTGAAGTTTTTACCACATTACTGCTTTAACCTTAACCAACCTGGTCAGAGTGTAAGATGTAAAATCCACACACAGCAAATTGTAACAACTACTACTTCTACAAAAAAAATCCTTGTTGCAATTTCATGTGATGCGTGATCAATGTAACTGTGATACCTCTAAAATAATACTTTTGTTTCGACAATGAAAAAGTGATAGACCTTTGCTTGTATTGTTTTGTCTTTCAGTCTGGAATTAATCTATGGAAGCAATTTGAGCCTATGAGAAAACAAAATTATATATATAAAATTGTACATCTCTGAGTAGTTTTTAGACCCCATACTACCATATTGTATCTATTGAGTAATATATCGTACACAACTTCAGTAAAAGTTTTATTCTTCCCACTGTGAGTAAATCTACACATGAGAAAAAAAAATGTTTTGCCCTCCCATTTATGTTAACTACAAATTATAAATCTGATGTTATGTCCAGAGTGTTTTTCTTATGTTGCTCTTACTCGAGTAATTTCTTTAACCTCTACTTTGTACTTCTTGAGTAATATAATCTGAAGTAGCTCATTTAATAACATAAAGAAAAGATCAATGCTAACTGTAGCTAACTGGAACACACTAAAATGAACCAGAAAGCAGGAAAAAAAGTGAACAATAAAAAAAAAAAAAATCTCTTTACTTGTGCTTCACATGACTGTTGTCTTCATTTTGTTCAATGTAAATCCCTATTATCTGAGTTTGGACATATTCTGCTTAAGCATGTCTTTTTCTTCTCACAATTCTCTCACTAAAGTTGTATATCCTAATCTCTGAAGCCAATACAACCAGGTGAGGCCTAAGGAAAAAAGACTGTGCACCACTGTTTTAAATGTGTATTTTTTCTTTTGTAAACTTTTCTCCATGGACATGTTATTGCTTTGTCGGGAGTTTTTCACAGTATGGACCTTTCTATCACCATGGAGACCAAACCAGACCAAGTTACAGGTCAGATCTGTGGAGAGGCAGCCCCGCTTACAGTCAGAATGCCTGTTTTACTAGAAAATTTTAGGATATAAAACCACATGTAATTGAAAAATGTAAGGTAGATCTTTTTAATGTCATACTGCGGAACATTCCAGGCAGAGCAATAACATATCAATCAAAAAACTAGCAGGTGACAGACCCCCAGCCAAAAATGTACACAGTGTTAAGTTAAGTGTTTGGCATTACTCCTGAATCAAGCTCTGTGTTGGTATGAAAAGCTTGGTATGGATGAAAAACTTAGTAGCTTGGACAAAACTGTCTTCACGAACATACAGTATGCATCAACATGACATTTTCTTTTCCATTTCTTGTAAATATCAATACAACATGAATCACTTCCACTTCCATAGATGGAGCTTTTGAACCACACCGCGTGAATCAACAATTTCAAACATACGCTACCTAGATTTTTTGCACCGACACACAAATTGCCGTTGAATAAACAGTGAATCCTCAATCTTGATGCATTGTAAACTAGTTTGAAGTGGAGCAGAGCAGTGGGAGCTCGCTTCTGCTCTGACACATTTGGCGAGTGGGCCGCAGAATCATAACAAACCCGGAGTAGGTGTGGGCTGACGCTAACAGCCACATCCGCTTCGCCGTGGAACAATGGGCCGTGACCTGTGACCCCTGACCCCCTCCCCTGCTCCTGGCCGGCCAGTTTGACGTCAGAGGATAACTGGGTGACCCGACAGCTTCACTCGTCAGCCCGAAGCTTTGTGTTTGATACATTGTTCTTTAAGTGTGCGTTTTCAAGTGGTTAACACAACTTCATTCAAAAACAAACAAAGTGCACGTTTTGTAGAGTTTGTAGAGTTTAGCAGGAAAACAGACTGAAAGTGAGGGTCAGTCGGTTGGTCTTTAAAGCGGCGAATGATTGTAATATTTGTCTGATAATACACAACAAACTTTTAAAGATCAAGCTTTAAAAATAGTTTTGTTCTGAGTGCCCAATTACACTCACATATTCCCAGGAGAAAGCTTTTAAAGAAATTGAACTTGTACTTTTTGACAGTGACAGTACTTTGGTTTGGTGCTTTTGTCAGTACTAGATTATTTATTCATTTCATAGTGGTGATGATCTGCATTTGTAGTCACTGGTGTGCAAAAATATCGCAAAATATGCAAAATATTGTGATACATATTTAGTGGAAGGGCTCCAGTTTATGCTCTGACATATTTTGTGCTCTGATTTTTAAAATAGATGCATTTTATATTAATTTTGTAAGTGTTTAACAGAAAAATATTGTTGCTAAAATGTATTTGGTTCAATCATGTGCAAAAATATCGTAAGTCAGGTATTGTGTATTGTATGAAACCGTGAGGGTCCCTGTGATTCCCAGCCCCATAATCCACATCTGCTCTGGAGTAGTTTGCCAATCTGTTCCTCTCCAACACTCATGCACACACCACATTCACACTAGGCAAGGTGGGTGAAGTGTCGAGTCTAAAGACACAACAACAGTGTGCACAAGAGCTGTCCCACTGCGTCCCAGCTGTGCCTCCTGATTTCCCACTGGACTCCCATCCACTCCCACAACATGCAGAGAATACACTGTTTTCAGTCTAAAATGTGTCATCAGGCTGTGTTTTTGCTAATGTGTGCATTGTGTCACCATGGTAACTGCTGAACATTCCTTCATAGACATACATGCAGTACCCCCAGCTTCATCTCTATAAACTAATAGAGACTGGACAGTATCTTTAATAAGCGCAGCAGTTCAAACCTCTCTGCAGAATGAAACTTCCCAAAAAATCTACTTTAAGTGGCTCTTAAAGGTGCACTGTGTAACTTTTCTGGTGAAGGGTCCGCTATGCACTTGTCTCCATGGAGATGCTTAGTCTGGAATATCCCAGTATAGTGTCAAACATATCTATCTTGCATTTACTCAATAAAATGAGCTTTGATTGACCTAAAAACTTCTATTCTTTCTGTGGATGAGCTTGCCTCTCCACAGATCTGATACATAACTTAATCTTATAGCGTCAACTTTTCACACAAATACCAAGAAAAAAAAAATTAGGCTTTCCGAGTCCCACCAGATTGAAACCAGGACTAGAACAGGACTATTCCAGGTCTAATCTAGGACTAAACCAAATCTAAAAGTGGATCAAATAAACTAAAATGAACTTAAATTTGTAGACATGTAACGATATCCAGATCTCTTCTTACGTAGGACTAAACCAAGTCTAAAAGTGGATCAAATTAACTAAAATTAACTTGTAAACATGTAACAACATCCAGATCTGTTGTTATGATATTTTAAATCTCACAGTACAATATTTATTTTGATATTTTGTGGAGGCTAACAAAATTGTGGATATTCTACTTTCTACTCTACTTTTCCAAATAGTTCATATTTTAAAGCTTATTTTAATATTTCATCATGTAAATTGGACTGAGACAGCGCAAAGGATCATGGTATATGTAGTTCTCTCTGTTTTTAGCTACACCATGACAGTGAATTTAAGCAAAGAAATATCTCATTTGATATATTGAGATAACACGTGGAATTATTGTGAGACTTTTCACGATTTCAGGATATTTTGGGTATATAAATTAGACAAACTGGTTATTCCAAAAAAGGATCCACAGGGGGGCAGTATGAGACAGCAGTATTGTGTTGTGACTCAGCTGAAATGAAGTCACCCAGTCCCTCTGTCACAGCTGAAGTGACTGAATGCTGTTTGTTGTGCTAAACACGTGGGAGCAGGGTTTATAATGTCAGCCTGTAGTTGTGTACATGCATAAACCACTGTGTATATACATCAGACAGCTGCACTAACAAAACGACTTTCCAGGAAACTCCAGTACGCAGAATTGTATGCGGAGGTGAGTAACATAAGTGCAGTGGTTAATCAAAACAGAGCAGATGTCCATTGCAGATAATGGTGTCATCTTGTTAGCAGCAGTGTGGCTAATGCTGCAAGATTAGACTGAAATGAAACACTGCAGTCTGCACATTTGATCCAGTCTGAAGCAAATAAAACACAACAATGCAACAAAATAATCATTCAAAATATGTATATTGGAGTTTGAGCAATTATCAAATCATAAGATAATGTCCTCTGCAAAATTGGGTTGCCAAATGTACAGAAAATCAGGTACTAATCGATACTAAAACATGAGTAGTATCGAAATAAAATCCTTATTTGAGCAAGTATTAAAAAAAGTCACACTCACAGCGCAAAAATTAACCTTTCCTGAAAAGTTTTAAAATGATCTTGAGCTGAACAAGTATAAAAGCACATAAACTGAACCACTTTAGAGGCATTTGATTATAAAAAAGTATGATTAAATATTGAAAATGTAATGCTATTGTCTAAAAAAGTGTTTTTTAGTATTATTGTGGTATCAGTATCAGTATTGACTATTAAATCTGTTCCTTAGTATTGAAACTGAGCTGGAAATGAGAAAACTACAAAGAACAATAAATAAAATATGAGATTCTTTGATTTGTTTTATTATATCTGATCATATTTCATCGTTTGTTAATGCTCCTGGGGTGGTTTACTGTTTGCCCTTTTGCCCAAATCTTACTTTTAACAAATCATATTACAAATCTATAATTGGAATCACAAAGTTGTCCGACAAATTGCAGATCCTTGCAGGTATAGAGATGTCATCAGTGTAATATAATGCAGAGACTGATATTGTGAGGATAAGGCTTGTGATGAGGAGGAGATGGAGAGACTGAGGAGGCTGAAGATTCTGCTGCTCAAGGATTTTAGAGATCAGCTTTATGTAGTTTTCTTCATTATTTGCAAACCTTATATTTCATTTTTCTGCTTAAAGGGCCCATATTAAGTCTTTTCTGATCTATGTTATAATGTTGTTTCCTCATCACAAACCTTCCCTCTACCTAGAACCTAGAAAACACCTAGAAAAAACCTAGAAAACACTCTGTTCCACCTTCTTGTGATAGTTGAGATGGCCAGTATCTATTGTACCAAAGGTAAAAGGAGCTGTTAGCCTGAAAACTACCACTTCATGACATCACAAGGTGGAACAGAGCCTTTTGCGCTTTGGAGATCTAGACAGGCTAATAATAAAAGATTACTCAATGAAACAAAACACTCCAGGTATGATTTTGATGAGGAAACAACATTCTAACAAAGCTGAAGTTCACAAGAATCAATTTGATATAATATGGGACCTTTAAGTTAAGTGCATTTTATAATGAATGTGTAACTGCTTTGAAAACTGAAGCACTAAGTTACAGAATGATAGTGAACTTGGATCAACATTTTAGTTTCAGTTTAGTTAGGTTTAGATTTCATTGAGCAGTGAATCTGAAATGAAAGCATTAGAGGCCAATTACTGTCTGCAGAGTTTTTGTTTTGCACCAAAATATCGACAAAAGACAAACGTTTTGCTAAGTATTTGAGTTTAGCCACTGTCAAAAATATATTCTAAAGTCCCACATATTCATTTTGATGTGTGCAACAAATGAATAATACATAATACATGGCTCAGATGTGCAGAAACCTGTTTACACTCACCCCAAGTGCACCCTTCACCCTTCCTCAACCTTCAAATAAATCCTAAAATAGCTAACTGAATCTTTCAATGTTTCCAACCGAGTTATATAAAAGACCTTGTTCTTATTTTTTGGTCATATTGCAGATCTATTAGTAGCCCAGACCATTACAGAAGAAGTAATTCTCCTCAAGAATAATTGTTCAGATGGGAAAAGTAGATTCTGAAGTATGTTTAATGGCCCATTTCTCTAAATATGTGTCAGGGAGATACAATTTGTCTAAACATAGTTAAGTGAAAAACATATTTTGTCTCCTTTTCCCCTCAGATAACCTGATACTGGCTGTAATCTCATCTGTTACACTGTTTTAGATTCAGTTGGAGTGGCAGTGGCTCATGGTAAAGTACGATGGAACTGGGATTGGACCAACATAATTTAAAAGTATGATGGTTCCAACACATTTCTGAATAGCATCATTGGAATAATACAAAAATATTAAAAGAAATATTTAAATTTCAAGAAAGTCTCCTATTTGTGTCCCAAGATACGAGGCAAACATGTTCAAATAGCTTTTACTGATAACATTTCCAATTCTGATTTATTCTTAGTCACAAAACCATTGGGCATAATAAACAAGCTGTTTTTGTTATATTTTGGTTCTCAAAATGATAATCCAATCAGAAAACAGAATGAGCCTCACATGTGTCTCACTTGAGAGTTGCCAATTTCAATGCTGGAGTCCAGTTACGTAAAAGCTTTCTCTGGTCTAAATGGTCACTACCTAAACCACAGCACGTGCAGAGAGTCATGAGTCAGTGCTAGTGCAGCCTCTGCAGCTCAGTGAGGGAATTCTGGAGGTTCTGAGCTTTTACATGAGGAATGTCCATACACTGAGAATGAGGAAAAGATCTATGTGTCCTCTATTTGCCGCATAGATTGTATAAAGAAGAAGAAGAAGAAGCCCCCATTTGGAATAGGCTTTTATTACAACTTCCAGTGTAGTTACTGACACTGGACATGCCTACAGACAACTCAGGTATACGGTTGTAATTGTTGATTAGCCAAA
>JACN01011281.1:0-39753 GCA_000787155.1 Scartelaos histophorus | reverse complement strand
AAAAGTTACTTAAATCCACTAAACTGCTGTACATATGATTTAAGTACCAATTTAGAATTTTTCATTGTGTTAATATTATAATGGAGTAAATGAGTTCCAGTGTACATGCATTCATAATTTGATTAACAATTTGTTCAGTAATTATCTAGTTGTATATTGCATTTAATTCACTACTTTCTGATTATATTATAATTTAGTTTCCTCATCAAACAGACCTGGATTTGTGTTTTGTTTTATTCACACATGTTTAACACTCAGCTCCTGCATATTTTAAATGAGTTCTTCTCATCAGAAAGCACTCTGTTCCACCTTGTGATATAATGTGGTAATACAGAAAGTGCTTCACTGTTTTTTTTAAACTCCATACTCCTTCAGTAGAATCATTTGGATAATTTCAGATCCGGATCAATCTCTGCTGAACTAAAACGTAGCTCTTAACCTGAAAATTCCAAAAACTAGATGGAACAGAGAATTTTGAACTTCAAATGTAGACAAAGTAATATTCTTGGATTCTTCAAACATATGTGAATGAAACAAAACACAAGTTCAGGTATGTTTTTGAGTAAGTAACAGCAGTATAAATTGACTTAATGCTCACGAGAGTCAACTTTGTGTACTATAGAACCTTTAATAACTGACCATCAAAAACACGTCATAAAATCAAAATTATTTCCTTCGTTCTGCTTTGTCCCACAGATCACCCCTGATGAGGACAAACAGAAGTCCCTGCTCTCAGACTTGACCCCTCCTCTGACCCCAAGGGACTGGGTTTGCTTCCAGTGTCCCGACCAGGCCAGACACGTCTTCAGAAACAGCGGCAGCCCCAGATGCCCTAACGCACGCTCCATCCCCAAACAGGCATGACTAAACACAACTCTGGCTTTTAGTTTCCCTGGGTCAAATTTTCAGAATGAATAGACAATGTTTCCACTGGATATGAAATCTGTCAAAACGCTGACTTGACCTGCGCTCTGTCATTTAGTCCACAGCCTCTTTTAAAGCTACACTGCGTCTTTATGTCTCCATGGAGATGTCTTTGCTTTGCCTGGAATGTTCTGTGATATGACTTTCCCATTTCCATCTTGCGTTTATTCATTACGTGTGTTTCTATTGCTCAAAAATACAATAATTTCTTCTGTGAATGGGGCGCCTCTCCACAGATCTGAATTGTAATGTAACATAGCGCCGTAAACTGCTTGTGTCCCTTGTGATAAGTAGGTTTAATCAATACTGCGGAACATTCTAAACAAACCAAAAACATTTCTATGGAGACTAGAAGTTTTATACAGTGCATCTATAGCTTAATAATTATAATAATAATAATACAATAATACATTTGTTACAGCACTTTTCACTGTAAATCAATCGTGTTAAACTAAAACAAGGACAGAACAGACAAAATAATTAGTGTAATTATAATAATTACACTATAATAATATAATAATTAATAAAAACTTTTTGAAGTTGTGTAGCGAGTCAGAGTTTCTGAAGTGAGGTTATACCCTAAGCTTTATTCTCCCCCTAACACGAACAGAATGAAAATATACATTTATTATTAATTTATGATTGTAGTGTAATGTCATTTATTAGTTTTATTTATTAGTTTTAAGTATATTGACGTCCATAATGCTCCAAAACAGGTTATATTATTAATTATTTAAATACTATCCATTTTCACCTTCTTTTAAAATCTTAATAATTCAATGATCTTGAAATGGTTTGCAGTGGTTCAAACTTATTCAATTAAAAGTCCTATTTTGCGCAAACTTGTGAATTATATGATTTTGTTAGAATTTTCTTCCTTCATCAAAAGCATATCTGTAAGGAAGATCATTTGTGTCATCAGATTTTGAATTTTAAACGCAGTTGAATTTCTCACTTTGAATTTTTGCAGCTCTGAAAAAATACATTTGAATTATTTTTATACTGAATTTTAATTGCTGAAATTTTACGTGTACATTTTCAGAGTGTTTGAAATTAAAAATTAAAATTTCACCTTCAGCACAGATATTTAAGTCCTCAAAATTCAGCGGTCAAAATTCAGAGTGTAAAATTCGTAGTAAAAAAATTCGCATTAATGATCCAAGATGCCAAGGCAGAAGCAATCGATCCAAAGTGATTCGATCTAATTTAGTAACAAACAGGAAATGGTGCAGTGAAGCGATCTGATTGGTCAGAATTAGCCTCATCCAAGCCTCAAACCCCGCCCACAGATGAGAACCATTAGGAAACAGCCTCTGTCCTGATCACTCACTCTGGATCGATTGCTTCTGCCTTGGCATCTTGGACCTTTGCTGCAAAATTTTTCATTGCGAATTTTACATTTTGAATTTTAACTGTTGAATTTCAGGGCTTGGAAATACGCAGTGAATATCTAAAGGTGACATTTTTATTTTGAATTTGAAACATATTGAAAAAGTGCACTTAAAATTTCAGCAACTAAAAATCAGAATCAAAATAATTCTTTCTCATCTTTTTTCAGATTTAAAAAAAATCAAAGTGAGAAATTCAGTGGTGTTTAAAATTCAAAATTTGATGGAACAAAAAATTTTTCATATATCTGGAGTTGGGTTTTGTTTCATTCCCAATGCTCCTTTAATCATTTATTATTAGTCTGCCTACACCCGCGTAGCTCAAAATGCCCTGCTCCACCTTGTGTTTTCTTGTGGTATAACCATTTTCGTGAAAGTGTATGGCGCACTTCCTGTATTACCACATCACATCACAAGGTGGAGTGTTTTCTCAGCCTAAATATGCAGGGTTTGTGTGTTAAACATGTCTTTAAGCTGCTGTAGTTCAAAATAAAATGCTAGAAAACAAGTGCTGCTGCGTTATTGGGGAAAATGTTTATATGTAAGAAAAAAATATTTTTTAGAGCGTTTAGGCTGATCCGTTATTCCTTATTTACTCTTTCTACAGCCTCAGAGCCTGTTTTACCTGGACTTAATGGAGAAAGAGCTTCAGTCCTTGTCTCTTTCTCACCTGACTCTGCCTGGGTTACACCTGGCTGAGACCATCGCTCATGACCTTTTGGACCGGAAAGCCCTCGCCGAACTTTATAGACTCAGGTAAATAACTACACTATACATACTCTACACTATACAGAACTTCTCCTTGGATGAGTATAGTAATGTCTGACTCTCTTGTGACCTTTATGCAACTCTTCAAAATAAAAATATTCTTCAACAACATCAAATCTACAAGAACTTATTTTCATGTTTCATTTTTAGAATTGTGAAGACCTGTTGTGAGCTGCAAGTGGAGACACATTCACCGTATTATGAGAAACTCCACACTCTTGTGAGAATAAACGAGCAGGAGCTTAAAGGGTTGGTTTTCTTAGTTTCTTAAGTGCTCATTTATACTCTTTAACATACATACAAAAATACAGTTTATGTACTGCAAAAAAGCTTAGATAAAAGTTAAAAGATAAAAACACTTAAATCTGTCAGAAAAACTACTTGAAAGTAGTAAAATGATCTGTCTATACAGCAAGATTGTTTTACTTATCTTAAAATAAACTACCTCTAGACTAGAATGAAGCAGTCTCAGAACTAGTTAGTAGATAATACATTTGAAAACAAGATGAATAACCTAATATATGTTTTAAAATCTTGGGCTAGATGAGAGAAATTTGCAGTGTGTTTTTCATGTAACAGGTGCAGGAGAGAGATGCTCATTTCCCAAGAGAGAAAAAGTCTGGATCAAACTTATAAACAGGTCAGACCAAAGTTTATTTTGATTACACTACATTATAGTCAGCTCAATGCCATTTGACATGCTGTTGTTTTTGTTTTTTTCTGACAAACTGTTTATAATATGAGGTTTAATTGATGTAGAAAACTGAAATCTGTTTGTATGTTTCAGAAAGTCCTCCTGGCAGATACTGGCACACAGAGGGAGGACATTTGTGCTCAGAGCATTTGGCTGGGCAAAGCAGAGATGTGCCTCAGCATGGGGCTGCACACACAGGCCAGACACTTCCTGGAGGAAACCCATTCAGTGGCAACAGTGAGTCTGAGAACGCTGTGCTCATTTGGAGCTGACAAATTATAGCACTCCAAAAACAAACAGCTTTGAATTTATCATCTTCAGTTTAATATCAAGCTCTGAACTTCACAATAGATAGTAACATTTCCAGGCAAAATTGTGTAAGAAAATCCTTTCAGGAATTAAACAACTGAAGTCAGATAATGAAAATAAATATAAATGAACAATAAAATAATATGATTTTTAATAATGTAAAAATAACCTTTACCTTTAATTATGCAAGGATGAAATTGTCCTCATTGTTTATGACCGAAAAGTTAGATAGCAACAAGTCCAAACTAAAATAAAATAAACTCATCCAAAATTCTTGTGCTAAATTGTCTCTGAATATGTTTAAATGATCTAGGTTGTCTTTTTTATGATCTACTATGAATAGTTCTGAATGGTGATATTTTCCTTACTCTAGGAGTTTGCAGATGGGATAAGCACAGGGCGTAGTCTGCTCCGTCTGGCAGCTTTGGCCTGTGAGCAGCAGAGCTCTGCCCAGGCTTTGATCCTGTTGGATTCAGCCCAAGCCTCTGGAGGAGACCCGGATTTCTGGTACCAGCTGATCCAGACCAGAGTCCAGGCTACAGCCATGCAAAAAGACAAGCACGTACACGGCAAGGTACAGCCAGTACTGATGCATACAGATCTGTACACAAGATTAGGCTAAACTCATAACATGTTTCTTTAGATCGAGGATATAGTGAAACAAGGCTGTGAGGCTCTGGAGCAGATAAAGGAGAAGCAGGTGAACAGAGACAAGCAGGTGGAGTTCATGATCACGTCACTAAAATTGAGGTAAAATATCTCTGTGTGTATCTAATGAAAACAAAACACATTTACAACATTTTATTGAATATGTGTTGATTTAGCCATGTATTTCTAAGAGTAATCGTTACTTTTTCTGCAGAGAATAAGGTGATTTTAAAAGACAAACATTATTTTCATGCATAAAAAAGGTTATACTTCAATTAAAGGATCCGATCAATGTGTCAAACAATTAAATAAAGTAAATACACACTATGCCACATTAGTCTTGGTGCAAAAAGTATATATAGCATACATGTGATAGTCTGTTTAAGCCTTTAGCTTCATTCTACTCCTTCTCAAACTTATTGTGATTTATTAAAAAATACAGTTCATCATGTTCTTTGTTATAAATGTTTGAGACAAATACATTTAATTTATGATTTGATTTTGATTTTATTATTTCATAAATGTTTTCATGATGTGAATAAACTAAGCCAAGTAATTAATCAGATGATTGTTTTGCAGAGGGGCTGTGGAGTGCATACATTTGGTTGGTGATGTTGAACCTGGTCAGATCCTTTGCCCTGAGGAGGCTCTGAGATTAAAAAGTGACTGTGATAAATTGGAGCAGTGTGCACGAGACCTGAGCCTGCTCCAGCACAGAGAGCAGGCAGCAGAGGCCCTGGCTCACTGCTCACATGGACTCAGGTAGGGACGGGACACAAACATCAAAATCAAAAGAACACAAGATAATCGTGGAAAATTATCTTTGGAATTTTTTTCCTAAGGACAATAGTTTCCTGCTTTTCTCTTGCAGGTTTTTAGCCCAGCACAGCCCAGATACAGAGGAGAAACAGCGCCTACTGCTGGATGCACTGTCACAGATGCAGGCAGCTGTCAGTGAGCTGGAACATGTGGCCCTGAATGCTCAGAATCTGCTCCCTGCACAGGAGGAGGTATGAGGGCCACTGCTCCAAAAGAGTCCATCTGTCATTAAAGCTTATTGAGTTCAAAGGGTCTGATTTTCAGATACATTTTTTTAAGTGAATCTTCAGACCTTTAATTTCTTGGGTAATAAATGCTAATAAATTATTCTCCTTTACTCGAATGAAGACAACTCCTTAATATTTAACATTTTCTAACTAAAAGTAAAACCAGTTTCTCACCATCTTGTTAAAAAGACAATGCATGAATGATTTGATCTAAAATCTACTGTATTGTCTTGCCTCATTGATGTTGCTTTGCAGCTTCGGTCAGCAGATGGCGCTGCTGTTTAGCAAAAAGAGGCACATTGAGCTTTGGTTTTTATACTAAACATGCTGCACAATATTGTTGTCCTACTTCAGTTTATCAAAATGAGTTTTGTTAATATGTATTATGCAAAAACATTCAAAGCCAAATCTTCAATTATTTGTTTTCTTTGATAAACAGCACTTTTCACTTTGGTGCTATCAACTTTATTACAAACGTTTACGAGCACACTTCCTAACCCACCTAAAGATAATAGTAAATTGAGTGACTGCATTAGCCACTTAGATTAACATGAGTGTCAATCCTCAGGGACGGTTTAATTTAATCAAAGCAATTCACTACATGATTACATTTTTTCATGAAGTTGCATCAGTTCTTAGTTGCAAGAGTGAGTTAATACAGATGTGCTTGTTGTCAATGATGAGATGTGAAATTAACTTTGTCCTGCTCATATCGGTGTAGCCTTTTCCCCAGAGCCCCGTGGTGTCCCTGCCTGTGCTGAGGCGTCTGCTGAGGCTGCGTCTGGCTCTGTCTGAGCTGTGTCTGCTCATGTTGGAGGAGCACTGCACTGAGCACACACTCCAGGCTGTGGCCCGAACCCACAAATCTGCCGCTGAGATCATGATGGAGGATTTTATCCGCTCCACGCCCGAACCTCACACCATCCAACAGGTCAGTGGATGCACAGTTTGTATTTAAATATTAAAGAGTTGCCCGTACTCTCATAGCTGTTGTAGTAGTTGGAATGAATGAAAAAGTTGTACATTCTCTAAATAAGTAGGGTGACGGACAGGGGGCTAAATGGCTGGACATCCAAAAGAGGGACAGATGGTCACCCAGTTGTATTCATGGTCTAAAATGTAAAATGCCCTGGACCCTGTAGACTTTTTAAATGAAAACCCAAATTAAAAAAAAATCACAGTTGTTGTACTTTGCCATATTAATCATATAGTTTAAAGTACTTTTTTTGTCCAAAGTAGCCCCTCAGCTTCACTCACTCACTCCCTTCTAGCAGTACTGGAGTTTCTATGGTAATTATTCTGTTTACTAGTACAAGGCCATTTATATTTATTATTTTGCAGAAATATTCTTAAGCATGTAAATTGTACTACATAGAATTTTGTGCATTCAAGTTCCTTTCAGTGCCACCTTTCTTTGAATTCTGAAATCATTCCATGTACCCCTTGTCAGGAAACACAGCTTAAAAGTCCTGTCATCTTGAGTTTTATTAATAACTAATAAGTTGTTTTCTGCCAACAGAGACACTTTGAGCCAGTGTCTGCTTTTTATCTCTGTATGAAGTACAATAAAAGACACTAAACCAGACTTTTGACACATTTAAACTGCAACATTGTTCCATATAGTTTAATCAAATTCATACAACAGTCCTACATCTCATGAACTCCGCTTATAGAAAGTAGCTGGCTGCTCACATTGGTAGTCTGAGCATGTTTATAAAGCAAACAGGCAGTGAATGTTAAATTTACCCAACATGCTCTGTTTGCTATTGCTCATTTATTATTAATAGATTAGATCAGGCAACTGGTATATGCTGAAAACGTGCCCATCAGTGTGTGTGAATTGCATATAGCTAATATATTGCTTTCTCAAGTCTATTTTCTTGCACCACTCAATTGTTCGTGGCTAGACACTTGTTTTCCCATCTTTCCTCCGTAACAAAACCTCTCGAATTCAATATATTCCTACTTCTGAGAGAAAACAGATTCAGATCTCTCCAATATGTTTGAAAATAGAATTGAAAAGTCGTCTTAAATGCAGTGAATTTTATGAACTCAAATGCACGTCTAAGGGGTTGTATAACGGGTCTTGCCTAACCTTTCCCCCTCCTCTGTCCTGGTTAGGCCTGGCTGAATGTGGGCACTACCCTCGGGCAGGTGGCGCTGGGCCAGCTGGCAGCGGTTAACTCCCACTACCTGAACACTGCAGAGACCAAAGCGTGGAGCCTATGTCTAATGGGGAAATATCTGAGGTTACAGGCTACGATGGAAGACCCCATTTACGTGTCCTCTCTCTGGGACCCTCAGAAGCAGGTAGAGCCACCGCGACTAAAGCTGTCTCCTATTACACAAATACTACTGTCCTCAAGGGTTTCAATAAAATAAAAACAGAAGAGCACAGACTTTGGTTCTTATCTGTACCTCCTTTGCGAATACTCCTTGGCCCGTTTCTGTATTATGAGTTTCTGTCTGCCTTTTGTTTTTTTTTCATTCTGCAGCGCTGAAATTAAATGGACAGTAAACCGAGTCAGTCAAGAGGCTCAAAATTCACTTCTAAAAATCAATTGTATCTTCACAAAGAACACTGTATTGGGACTCACAGCCGTTTCTGAAATGTTAACCACAAATAAAGTGAAGGACTGCGCTAGAAGACGGTTTAGCTAGTTTAAGATGGTGGAACAGAATAACAGTATCTAATGAATCAGTATTTCCACCAGGCTGCTCAGGAACTACAGGTGTAAATTAGCACAATTTTCCTGGCACCAAAATCTTTCCAATGACTTTTGTCTTGATTAGTATATTGTTGTCCACTGTCCCTGTACAAATATAAAGCATACCGTACCATAACATCTATTTAGCATATGCTTTTTAATTATTTTTTTAAATTTAGGATGTTTTAATTGCATTCAAAAACATAGAAAATACAAAAACATGCGTCCTTGCGTTAGCTGTCTTGCATCTCCACGAAATCTACTCTTTCTAAGCCTGAGAGTCTACCTGCTTGCCCCTAGAGAAATGTTGTTTGCTGTTACCCGACTTAAATTATAATCTGAGCTTTATTTTAACACATAAAGAGCTCGACATAAAGAACTGACTTAGCTTGAACGAGAAAAGGTGAGCTGAATTGAGACATGTGCTTTAGTTTTTCTTCTCAAAGGTCATTGTAGATGCTTAAGTGTCTTCTGTGTTGTCTGGAGAGTTGCGCATGGACCTTACACAACAGAATGATTCCTATACTTTGTTCATAACTGTAAAAATGTGCCTCTTAAGCCAGCATGCAAGAACCCATTGAGCCACGTAAGCGTGTTGTACTGACTGCAATTACAGGAAAAATCTTGAGAATTCCACTGGAGACCTGTTGCTGGATTGCCGCCGCCCACACTCACACACACTTCACATAAACCCCAGTGCTCTGGTAACCTGGAAAAATCACTGGCTTATGCTGATTATGTGAGATAATGTCAGCCCGTGTATTCACTACTGAGAGGCTTACGTCCTCATGGTTTGTGATCATAAGAAGATTTCATAATAATTACACCATTGTTCTGTGATCTCGCAAGAACTCTGCGCAAAAGGAGGCCGACCCTCAAGCAACAGGAGCAGAGCAAGAGACTTCAGAGAAAGAACAAGACTCAGGCATCAAAAAGCCGAGAATGACCTCTGCCAAACACTCCGATCAGCAGGTACAAACTGTGACAAATGACCCTATTACAGCTATCAGTGGAAAGACACATTATTAATGACTCTGGATACTCCTGCATGCTAAGATTGTCTTCTTCTCATTACTTTAATAGGCTCAGTTAAATCGCTTTATGGCCCATCATTCTCCTTGAAGTGCTCCTCCATGTTTTTAAAGTCTATACACCCCCCAGGTGCCATTACCATATCCAGGTTTTAGCCTTACAGTGCTTGCCTGTCATGCCTGAAATCAAGTCAAATTTGTTTTGCCTCAGTACAGATGTATTATATAAGCAGCTCGTGGGATCTAAACATATCTGCTGCGCGCTAATTAAAAAGCATTTTATTGTTTGATTTTATTAAAAAGCAGTTTAAATATATATAAATATATACGGTAAAGTTGTGTTTTTCACCTTTTTAAGACAGCAATAATCAGTTACTGTTCCTTTATGCATTGAGCAGTTGGTATGATTCTTAGGATATGTGCAGATATAAATCATATCTGCATCCCAACTTACTCTAGAGATATAAAGATAGTTGCAGTGCTGACTTAATCCACCCACTCATTAGACCTGAGGTCTCCCACCTGTAGCTCAGGAGCTATCAGAACCTCTTTACCCCAATCTGAGTCGCTTGCCTAGGGGTTTCTGAATTATTGTGCTGAATAATTCAATTCATTACCAATGTAATGAAAATCATATAATTTTGATGCTTGTATCATTTTGATGCTTTGTGCACTTATATGTAAACAATAAGGGTTTATGAGAATCTAAATGTTCCCATTTAAGCCTTGCCATTACTCTTATATATACTCAGTTTCTTACCACTGCTAAAATGAGTAGCCCTTTGACATGTTGTTTTGTAGCAGAAGCTCAGTGGAGGAAAAGGACTGGAGACTGTGGTAGATTGTTTGGTGTATTCATGAATTGTAAACATGTATAACTTGATTAATTACTCCGTGTCTGTTATATTTGTCCAGTTAAATCTGCAGGGAGCACAACATCTATTAGCTGAAGCCAGTAAGTCCCTGTCAGAGGCCTCGAGTTTGTGTCTTCAGAACCAGCTCTCCCCTGCGCTCCTGTCTCAAGTCTGCCTGAACATGGTGGAGACCCATGGCCTGTGTGAGCCCAGTGTCACGGGGCAGTACTTGGCTCTGCTGCAGGTGAACTCACTGTCTCTAAGCTCAATGTGTTTTAATGTGTATTATTGAAGGATACACAAGACTATTGGATGTAACTTACCTTCTCTTCTGTATCTTCTTCGCTCATACCAACTGAATTCATGCTCTCTATCACATAGAAATGTTGTTGCTATGCTTGGAATGTTCCACAGTACGGCATAATACTTTAACCTTGCACAGCAAAATAGATTCTCGTGGTACTTGTAAGTTTATTCAGTTAACTTGCTGGCGCTGCCTGCTTGTCTTGAAATAGATATGATATTTTGATTAAACTTTTTCATTGCAGAACACGACTGGCACCTCTTCCATGATCCGATTACCGTTTCTTTTATATTTAATTATGTTTCACTAGAGCCAGTTTACTCTATGCAGTCTACGTTTTTTCCACCTTCCCGACTTTCATCATGCTGTCTGTCTTATGTAATCACTGCATTCTTAATATTTGAAGTAATCTCAAGATACTTACAGACATGATACTAGTAGTGTTGACATGATACTAAAATTACAAACTCAGTTTTGATACCATGGGAACAGACAAAAGATACAGCTATTTAAAAACATTTATGATGAGTGGTGGAGTGTGATGGAGGAGCTTTTAGAAGAAGGTCAGGGCCTTGTTATCCAGGGACTATACACAATGGTGAAGTTTGATCTGTATGGCCTGGGATAGGGAGCTAGTGTCCTTTTAGTTTAAGTCAGCTCAGTGGCACAGCAGTTACCTCTTCAGGGAAACCGTGAGGAGTTTGCATGTTCCAGACATGCCTGTGTAGGTTTCCTCTGGTTTCCCCTCACAATAAAAATATGTACAATAGGGTCCCTTCTGAGGCTGCCTTGGAAATGAGAGTCCGAATCTCAGCAGGACTTTCTTGATTAAATAAATAATAAAATAAAAAAAAAACAAACTTTACCTTTTTATCTCATCTTGTTGCTTTTGCAGTTACATATTTCCATTTGTTACCTCCCTCCAGAGCTGCCTCTCCATCACCTTCATGTCCAAGGTCCTGAGTGCAGCCTGTGGTGACTCCAGGGACTTTCTCTCCTCTCTCTCCTCTGTTCTCCGGCTTCATACAAACCTGCTCCCGTCCCGTGACGAGAGCCCCGCCCGCCCCCTGCAGGCGGCTCAGGGCACAGTCTGCCCCTGCTCCAAGGTACCGGCCTCCGCTCCCATCTCATGATTAATGAATGCTGTCACTGCCTCCTCTATGAGCTCCCTGGATGGCACATGCTATGTTAAGGTCTCTGCCCTAAATAAGCTGCGGGATTTTAAACACAGCGGGATAGGGACACAGAGGAGTTAGGATGAAGTTTTGATTTGGAAAACAAAAGAGGGAATAATGTTGTAAAAGTGGACCATTTTGTGAAACATACAGAAAACCCACAACTGCTACAAAAGAGATTTTTAGAGATTTTACACACAGCCAAATTGACTCTTGAAATACTGTCTTCTGCAAACACTATGCACAGTGAAATACATTTTATGCACTTTTATGTAATTCAATCCTTTGTGTTCAATTATTCTTTTTTTATATACACCATTGCATATGTACTTTTCTAACATATCTAAGGCACAGAATAAAGCATACTATCAGCTATAGCAAGTATTTAATTTTAATAGTAAGTGTATTTTGTTTACTGATGACCTTTTTGAAATAAAGTGTTGTGTATCTTCGCCAGGCCTTCTCTCATTTGTCCATAAATCCTGGTCACCTGAACCTCCTCTCAGATCTGCCTCCAAACATGAAGCTGCTCCTGCTGCAGCACTCCGAGGACAGGTGAGCCGCTCTTATATTTACTCTATGTTCTCATCTGCCTTTTACCTATGGACTATAAATACTGTCCCGGCTCCCCCTGTCACCGCTATGATGTATGAGTTTGCATAAGGACGAACAAAGCACTTTCAGGACCACATTAACTATATGTGAACATAACTGGACACTAGGGGGCTGTTTTTTAAACTCCAATCTTTTTTTTTTTTTTTTTTTTTTTTTTTTTTTAGGAAAGAACTCAGCTATTTTAGGACAATCTCTTTTAATCAGGAAGGAACTTTATGGGGCTTTTTATGAAGTGAAAGCTCAGGGAAATCAAAAAGGGAAGATAACTCAAACTAAAGGTAAGAACTTTTTGTGATTTTCTAAAACTAGAACATAAATACCTAACTAGCACACACCATCATATTATAGGTAATACTCCTCTCATACTCATCTGTATGATGGCTGCATTCACACTTTCATCATGCACCACAGAATACCAAAATTGGGACAGAATATCCATTAAATCCAGAAATAAACCAGGACCAAACCAGGATTTATATAGTGTGTTTTTTTTTTTATTTTAACTCAAAGTCTCTTAAGAAACAATGAGAATCAGTAAGAAATAGTAGAAAACCACACCAGTAGAAGATAGTTATGTGTCCCCCTTTAGCTATTTTTGGTTGAATCTTGATCATTGCTTATTTAATTCAATTTTTACCAATCAGAACCATCACTAAAGTGTATTGGAGTCTTATGAAATTGTCTCAAACATAACCATTAAACGTGCGTTTTGTAACTTTTCTGGTGGATTGCTCATCATCTCTTTGTTTCTTCCTATGGAGACGTCCTTGCTATGCCTGGAATGTTCCATACTGAAGCATTACATTTCTCTATCTTGCGTCAATTCTGTTGCAGGTGTTTTATTGCTCTTAAATATCTTGAAAAACGTGCATTTCTCTCCTCTCCATAGACCTACCAGACTCTCCATTAGAAAAGTTACATTGGGTCCTTTTAAATAATCATACTTAATCATCTTTATTTAAAACTAACAGCAAAATCTTCTAAATTGGCTTTTGTTTAAGGTGCTTGTCGACTCTGATAAGAAATGCATTTGTAGTAATTTAAATAACACTGACCGCGTTGGAGACCCCAATTCTGAATTTGTAATGCCCACTGTTACCTTGAAACCGTATCTTGGCCTATAGTCAGCATTTACATAACTTTGAATGAACTTGGCTTAGCATTTCTCCTCGAGGGCGGCTGAAAGTTCACATTTAATGAAGACAAAGAAAAAATAACCACCCTGAAGTGCAAACGAAAGGACTTTGTAACCCCGGCATCCGCATCATGTTTGAACCTTGACTCCTAAACGTCACCGCCCGATATTAAGATGGACCGCACGCGCTTTCTACTGATTTAACAAGCCACACAAAACGCGACCGGATCGGATCTCGAGTCATTATGTAAGGATGAAACGGAAAAGACAAGTGGAAAACAAGATTAGACACGAGGAGATGTATGTGGTAGGAGCTCGCAGGGACCAATTATAAGCCAATACTGTACCTGTCCAAGTCTACACGCCTCATTCTGTGTCAATCTCGTTGTTTTAGGCCTGGCATGTTCAAAGGTTGCCAAGGTTTCCGTCTGCCCCAGGACTCTGCTGACTCTGCAGGACCGCGCTCAGACCTTGGGCCGAGAGACCAGGCGAGTCCGACTGAACGAGGCCTCCCACCGGACAGTAGAGGGAGCAATGGACTCTACTCTGGAGGTGAGCGCCAATTGAATTTAATTTACGAAATCACTGCAATGTCCACTAGCATTTTATTAGAAGTACTCCTCTGTATTGCTGCATTCACACTTCCACATATACCACACCAAAATGGGGACAGAATAAGGTCTAAATCCAGAAATAAAGGCAAGGCAAGTTTAATTGTATAGCGCAGTTCATACACAAAAAGTAATTCAAAGTGCTTTACAGAATAAGAAATACATTAAAATCACAATGCAGACAAATCAAAGCATAAATAATCATCATAAAATTTAAAAAGAGACGTTAAATGAGGGAGAAGAATAAGAATAAAAACCTTCCAGTCATATGCAAAGCTAAACAGAACCATTTTGAGCCTTAATTTACAGTAGAGGTTTTTCTCACAAGTTCAGAAAGACTGTTCCGGGTTTTTAGCTGAACATAAACCAGGACAAAACTCCAGCCTATGAAATGGATGCTGAATTAATAATGATACAATAAAAATCTGATTTATATAGTGCTTTTTTCGGCTCTCAAAGATGCTTTACAGTAGAAAACAGTAGAAAACGGGAATGCCAGACGAACCGGTGAGTTTTTAGCAGTGATCCGAAGTCCTGTAATGCGTTCCTGATGGGTTCTGAGATTAAGTTCCAGAGGGCGCGGCGGTGGCTGCGAAGGCTCAGTCCTCCAAGGTCCGGCACTTTGTCCCGATGAGGGGAGCGAGGGGGTTGGCGTCTGATCTGAGGCCGCGAGTAGGACGGCGCTGACGGAGGAGGTCGGCGAGACGGGGACGGTTATGGAGCGACTTGTAGGTGATGAGGAGGACCTTGGGTTGGACGCGGGATTATACGAGGAGCCGGTGGAGTTGTTTGAGGACAGGGGTGACGTGTTTGTGTGAGTTTTGTTTACTATCCATGTGTCCCAAGTGATGAAAAAGTAGTATCAGCGTCCAAAGTCCCCAAAATGGCCTCCATAATAAAGAAAAGTTACTAGACCGATAAATGAAAGTCTATCTACTGTAATTAGAGAGCATGAAAACCTTAAAATTATCTTAAAATATTCTAAATGACAATAAGCAAACATCAGGCATATGGATAGACAAACTTTATTGATCCACAAGGAATTATTTGGACACAGTAGCTCACGCATCATAATGTAATATAATAGCAAAGAGTAAAGTAAATAAATGGTAATAAACAATTCTAAATACGTAGGAAGAAAAATAGCAAGAGACAGATGTCAAATAAGGTGTAATTATATAAATGTATATGTACAAGTCGAATATAAAATATATTCTTAAATAGATTTAGATTCAGTTTTGCAGTTCTTCTCCTTGGTGTACTTTGATGGTTAACACTCACACGCAGTTATATTCTTGTTTTCTTACAGAATGTAATAATAAAAAATACTATTATCCACCTTAGGCATCAGCAGAAATGGTTGGTGTTAAAAGGAACATAACGACTTAATCACAGGGGTCATTCCAACTGAGGTATAAACAGATTTGTGTCTCGTTCCTTAAACAGAGCTCAGCGGCAGAACAAGCATTAGCGCTTCTCTTCAGGGAGCTGCTACGACTAATGGAAGACTATCTGAACCCACTTCTTTCACAGTTTGACTTCTCTGGTTTTAGGTAAGTCTTCAAATTCTCTGCTTTGTCCATTACAAAAATATTGTAAGTTTTAAGTCTATCTACATGGTTTGAATTGTTAGTCGTTTTTAGACCTCCACACAGACACTGTAAAAATAAGTTACTACAACATCTTCTTTGGTCTCATAGCGTGTAAAATGTTAGCGTGCCATCTTACATTTTTAATGATCCGGTGTCTCTGGGCTGTACATTCCATGACCTGTAGAAGCATTGTTTGGTACTAAAAGAAAATCTTAAAGCGCTTAGGGGAAAAAACAAACATAAAACCCTTTTGGATCATGCTCATGTGTGCATAGAAGCAATGCATACACAAAATTATTCAAAGGGCTTTATGGAATAAGACATTAAACAGGGTAATTACACAGAGCGCAAACAAATAAAAACATCAATAATCATAATAAAAGTAACATGAAAAGTGCTTATAAAAACCTCTTAGCCATGTGCTCAGCTAAACAGAACTGTTTTGAGCCTGGATTTAAACATTGCCAGAGTAGAATCCTTCTCACATCTTCAGGAAGTCTGTTCAGGTTTTTTGCTGCATAAAACAGAAAGACCCCATATTTAGTCCTGACTCTGGGACCAGCAGCAGGCCAGTCCCTGAGCTCCTCATGCTGCAGATGGTTCATATGGCACTAACATGTCAGAGATGCACTTTGGCGCTCATCCATGGAATAGAGAAGGTCTGAAACTTTTGATCAGCTGACATGTAACTTTATTATTCTTTTGTAGAAGTGTAACACAGTCATATTTATAGACACCCCAAGTCCTCCCTTACTGCACATCTATGGGTTTCAGAGCTATAAAATATAGGGACTCTGGTTATGAATAATTCAAAGGCAAATATTCTATCTTTTCCATGGTCAAAAATGACACACAAACAGGAGGGTGAAAGCCATAAATATTGTTGCAGTATTAGTGATGCTTGTTTCCATGGCTTTACTCCAGGCCCGTGTCAGCAGCTCCAGAGCCGACTCGGTCCAAAGACAAAGAGGAGAAGACCAGCTCAGGTACAGCTGCAGGGACTCTAACCTGTGTGGACCCGGGCAGCCTCATTAGCACGATCTGTTGTGGCTCACAGCAGCACTGTATTCATCTGAATCTATCCAACTCATGTGTTCGCCTTGTGCAGGGCATGATAGAGGAGGATATACACACACATGGACTCACAGTAGTCCATGTGTGATGAAAACAAAACAACAAAAAGAACATTTCAAACTCAAGAGCATAATCAGAGCGTAATCATGTTGTTTTGTGATTACAGTAATGATTTAAATACAAGAAGAAACACATAACAAATTGTTTATCCAGTTTGGCTTTCAATTATTAAAGTTATACTATATAACTTTTCTGCTGAGTGAACAGCCAAGGTGTTTTTCCTCAGAAAAACTATGGCGACATAAGTTTATGGAGGCACACAGATGGCTGACACTCCCACAGAAAAGCTTCATCGTGCACCATTACATTACATTTCCAGTTCTTTTCTTATTCCTTTTTTAAATGTATTTTTATTAAATGGCTCACAGTTGGTTTCTAAATCAGACTATAGATGTGTTTTCAATTCCTGTATATCAGTTTCTAATCAAGACAGTTGATCATTGTGCTGCTTTTGTCTTAAAGTGGGACAAAACACCTGAACTCTGCCCACGACCACATTTCAAATAGAGCTGCTAAACCAGGCAGTAGCTAGAGGGCTAAAGGGCAAAGTGAGGGTGCAGGGGCAGGGTCTTGGGGTATAAGGAGCAGTGTGATTGGTCTCACAGGTATCCACACTTCAAACTCCACCTCTACAGAACAGAAACAGTGAACAGAAACACCTGGCCGTAACTCAGGTCAGTTCTGTGTGATGTCACTAACTACTAACTAAATTTTTAAACAGAAAGCCGCAAATATACCTGGTTTCTACAGTAGATAATTCTATTAAAACACCATATACACAGTTTAGCAGTGAAAAGAAAGTTGATTTAAAGTTTAGTTCCACTTGAAGACTTCTTCCACCACTTTCTCTTGCCCTATATGAGAAAAAGAGCTCAGCAAAGACATGTTACGCCCATCGTTATTCATATAGTTCCCTCCCTTGTCCATACAGCGACGTTCCCGGGGGAGTCGGTGGAGTCTCTGGTGCTGCTGGCTGATCACATCCTGCTCGGCTTCCCCCTGGAGGCGCTGTCTGTGCTGCAGGAGGAGGAGCTGACGGCTGTGTCCCGGGACTTCTCTCTGCAGCTCCTCCACTCACGCCTGCAACAGTCAGAAAAAGGTACTGCACGCTTTCATGTACGGATTTGGGTCACAGTCAGAACTTTTTTGTTGCGATGATAAATACTGTATTGACTTATCGTTCAATAAAAAGTCAATAAAAGTTAGAATAGTATGTTTTGCGGCGTCCAAATTTATCATGGGCACTTTTTTCTCTACCTAACAGCTGCCAAACAAAATTCAGACACTGCAATTGTTTCTTAAATGTGCGGAAGAGTTTGCAAGTGTAGAAAAAACATGATATCTAAAGGTGCATTATGAATTTTTTAGTACATGGTTCACAACTTGTCATGTTTCCGTGGAGATGTTATTGCTTTGCTCTGCATGTCCCACAGTTTGGCATTAAACTTATCTATTGTGATGAAGACAGGTGACACTATTACTGTGGTACTATCCAGGCATTTACATAGTGAAAATTTGGGATTGTAAAACTGTTTTTTCTCACAACAACTAATTAGTATATAACAAATTAGTATAGCACTTGTATTGCTTCCTTTCTACAGTAGCCCTGTACTATGAACATGTACTTCATATGACTCTACTGCCTGATTATCAAGCTATTTTTTATTACAAGCAGCATTTAATTAACACTTCCACAATCACTTGTCTCGTGGGAGGCACTTTTCAATCATTTAAGTGGCATTTATTGTGTTTTTTTTCCCTTAATTAGCAGAGCTTTTCTGGAAATTATTCACTAAAAATACAATTGCCAGTTTAGGTGTCAGTTATAACTTCCTGTTTATACAGTGGCTTTCAAGAAACATTTACAAAGCATTATTCATTCACTCAACCACACACCAAATTCATACAATGTGGGAGAAATGCCTTGCCCAAGAACACGACAACAGCTACTGGGATCTTACCACTGACTCCGATTGATGTTCTAAACAATAATGACAAAAATGTACAACAATTATTCTTAAAGTTACAAATTAATTAAGTGTTTTTGAACATTCAGGTTTGTCACATATTCCCTAAATGAGATGATCAGTTATTCAGTTCCCTCATTATTCTGCTAATTTAATTTTAATTTGGCCAAGTAAATGCAACAAAGATGAAACTTTAATTATTTGACATTTCCCAGAGGTTATTTTTATACAATTTTAGCACGTTATAAGCCAAGAAACATTGTGATCCAGACAGGCGGGTGAAGCAAACAACTTATAAAAGATAAATTCAAACAGACCCTGCCCTATCCACTGATCTATTAATAACTAGGGGCAGGCTTTGTGGAGTAACGGGGCCTGCACCACGTAACATACCTGATCTTATTCCCTTTAAATAATGCCTTACACTTACCAAACCATCTCAGAGCCTGGGTTGAGCAGCCGAGGCAGCCATCCAAAGAAATGGAATTTGTCCAGGAGAAAAAGGTCATTCCACATCCCACTGGCATGCACAGGTTTATCCAGACATCCGTGAACACCGCTGCCTACCGCAATAAAGCGTTGACCATTAGATCTGCCCTAACACTGAGGACAATTCACTGCCCGAGTCCGGTCTGATTGGGCAGCGTGATTTTCTATAGGAGCAGATCAGAGTTTGGTTTGCCATTTACCTGTTATTCAGACGTGCAGTGTGTGGGTTTGGATGTCACGGTATTAAAAGCCCTGAATCCAATTTTTCACATGTATTTGAGCAAAATGTCTCTTGCCCCAGTGCAGATGTATTGTATAAGCAGCTCTTGAGGGCAAAATATATCCTCTGCGTGCAGTCTGCATCTAATTAAAGTTGTTGGGTAATCAGAAGTGCATGTCATAATGTTAGTAAATGTTTGTAAACTCATCGCAGTGAATAATTATGATGCTCAGAATTCATATGGACAGTAACTAGTTCTGTTTTCCACATTTTGAATATAGAAACATCAGGTACAGCGCATTTAAAAGGTAATGTAATTTAGTGTGATTATTGTGAAAAGAAATGTTACAAAACTCACTGCGAAATGCCTAATTTTCTTTCATTTGCATAATAACACGTTATCATTCTTCCAGTCTAGTGTACACCCAACATTACAAAATTAAATGTTCTGAGTGATAAAGTAAGTTTATTGTGGCAAATAGATTGATTAAAAAACATTTAGACTTACATTTTGGGGGTTCCCACAGTCATGGATATCCTGGAAAAGTGTTGGAAATTGAAAATGTCATTTTTCAGGCCTCTTAATGAAAGTTTTGGAAAAGTCATGGCATTGGCATCTCTTTCACGCAACCACAGCGTTCTGTTTAGTTATCATTGGGCTTTAGGCATTAATTATGATTATTTCCGAACGTATGCACCAGTCGCTCCACAAAGAATGTGACTCATGACTGGGAAGTTGTCTCTACCGCCCCCCACTGGCTGTGGTCACTGGGGAAAAGGATTAACATTTCATATTTAGCCCTAAAAGTAAAGCTAAATTCTACACATGTAGGCTCTGTAAATGTCATGTAAATTCACTTCAGGTCATGAAAAAGCCATAGAAAAGTTCTGAAATTGTGTCAGTGAAAAAGAGTGTAAACCTTGAGTTTAGATGGCATTAAAAGCCTGATTTGCTTCAGACATCCTCACATTTTTTAAATCAAGTTAATGTGCCTAAAAATAAGAGTTTAGCAAATACATCCACTTCTCTGGAACTTGGCACTTGGCACAATTTTAAATTGCACTTAACATGTGCTTCAACTGTGAGTGTAACTATAATATAACTGTGTATTCTTTCAATGAACTACAGAAAGGATTGAAAAGGTAGAAGGTAGAAAAAGGATTGTTCATGGTAACTATAACTATATAACTATAACTATAACTGTGTATTCTTTCAATGAAGTACGGACTTATGCAGAATAAGGATTGTTCATACATTACACCATGTTCAAATTGCAACTAAACCTAGAATGAAATCATCTTAACTAAACCAGGACTAACCCATGACTAGAACAGGACTAAGCCAAGTCTACATCAGAATTAAACTGGGCTCAAACCAGGACCAAACAAGTCCGACCCCAGCAGTGAGTGATAAAGGCTGTGTCCTGGCCGTACTGCAGGATACAGTTTATCAAAACAACAACAGCTGTGACGGGCGACAGCCACTTCACCCATGAAAATCGTAAATGTACAGTTTGCAGTCAGTCGCATTCATGAAATCATAAATGGACTGGAACATTCTGACATTTCGGAACACAATAAATACAAAAGTATAAAGTGTGTGTCACTTTCAAACTTTTTACCTGCATTTGTGTACATAATAAACATCAACAAATCACAAAAGTAAAATCATCTATCCCGCATCCATTTTAGACTGGAGTAAACTTACCCACACATCTCTGTATGCACTTCCTCCACCTTCTCCCCCACAGCTGTTACATGCAGCAGCACCTGTTTGCCTGTCAATCTCACACTCCATCCCTCGCTCGAGAACTGCCCAAGATACTTAACTCCTCTGCTTGAGACATGGCCTTGAATATGTCCAAATGCACACTGAAGGTCGAGCCTAATGAACCCAATAAAATGCAAAAATAAGGAATTCACTTGAGTCTAATATATGCTTCTTCCCTATGTGAGGTTTTTATTGGTTGTTGCCATCATTTTAACTTGGAGCATAGGCATAGAAACATAGAAAAAGTCAAAAATCAAACGTCTTTCCCATCCACAAATGTACAAAGCACTGCCCTCTGCACATTTTTTGTATTTTCACTAAAATGCCTTTCTGCTCTTCACCCCATTTTATGCTTAGAACTTTCCCGTTTGGTCAAATCTGCACGCCAATGGTTGCATTATCTTTTTCTACATGACTTTTGACTGATTTGGCAGACAATTCAATTATGGTTTATCTTTATTTTACTGAAGACCCTTCTCCTCCACTGCTCTGGATGTGTACTGTATATTTAGATCTAAATACCACTGACCTCGTGGTGTCCTCATGTTGTCCTTTCCTGTTTACGTTTGAGCTGCTCCTGAGTCTTTCCACACAGTCTTAGCTGCTTTAAGTGCCTCTGTCCTCGGGGGATTGTGCACACATTTGGAAATGAACAGCAGACATTTTTACCTTTTTAAAGGTTGAACCGCTTGCATAAGTTGTGTGAATCATATTTAAAGGTTATTGTTAAACTCCGCCCTTGCAGCCAGGTGTCTTGTGTTTTTTTTGTGTTTTTTTTATCCTATCATTACCATATCTCTGACGTCTACAGTTTAACATTGTGTCAGGAAGATGTAGTACCCCGGGCCACATTTGAAAGGACTATCTGTTATTCTGGAAGTGTTTTGCATGTGCACAACAACACAAAGCAAATTAGCACAACACATGGACACAGCTTCTCCAGATCAGAAATGTTTGTTTTGTTCAAATGTCTAACGTTGCTGAGTGATTTATTGTACCTGTATCGGCCTGTGGACATGAGTGACACGACGGAAAGTCTTTGGGTGTTTTGAGCAGAACTTTATTGCCTGTTAAGTTGTGTAAAAGGACCACATTACAATATACTGATACTTTACTACTGATGTCAACAATATTCCCTATGGAAATGTTCTTTTGGCTGTAATATTACACAGTGTGGCATTAAACTTCTAAGTGTGGGTTTAACTTTCTGCCTACTGTATCTAATGTATATTAAGAATTATTTAAAGGGCCAATATTTTCAGATCTATAGTTATACTGTTTCCTCATCAAAAGCATAGTTGTGTTTTCTTTAGTCTCTCAAACAGAAAACTCTTTGTTCCAACTTGTGGTGTCATGTGGCAATACAGGAAGTGCTCCACTATATGTTCAAAGGCCATACACCATCACGAATCATTTGTGGATACCGTATTTTTCGGGCTATAAAGTGCACTGGATTATAAGGCGCAGTATCAAATAATATGTCAGCTGTGTCATTGTCCACACATAAGGCGCATTGGATTATAAGGCACAATAAGAGAAACAAAAAGCAAAAATGGAACTTTATTCAGGTCATTTACAATAACTCTCAGTTGAAGCTAACACAAAAATACAAGCAGTTGTAGCTAACACAAAAATACAAGTTTAACAGTTGGGTGATTTGGGCATCAAACATGCCCGGATTCCTCTCAACATTGTTCAGTTTTAACACAAAAATACAAAAGCTGAAATCTGCATGGTGCATGTCTCTTAACAGGTGCATTTTGGGTCCTTGTACAGCACACGGCAGAACTACCGGTATGTTGCACAGTCGCCCTATATGTGGCCAACATATTACTCCTCCTGACTCGCCCACTAATACCTTATTAGACTAATGTGGACAACATCAAATCGGTTGGAGGTTAAACACAACCAAAGGTCACACATAAGGCCACTGGATTATAAGGCCACTGTTGATTTTTGAGAAAATGTAATGATTGTTTGGTTGGAAAACATGCAACGACAGCTTCTCTAATTGATTATTGCTATGACATTTAGATGAAAAATACTGGGCCATGTTCTCATTTTTTTCTAGATTTTGATTTTTAGAAACAAGAAACAACAAAAATGACTGTGTGAGGCCAGCATTTACATTTCTAAAAGAGAGAACATAAACACAATATATTTTATAAAAACAGCAATAATAAAACAACATAAAAAGTGCATAAGAAGACATAGATAGAGCCCGCCGGAAGTTGTAATCGCATTTTCCAAAAAGTCTTCCTGGTTTGTTACGTAAACGTGAATAGTGCCTTTTCCTGTCCATATTTATTATTGCATATTTATTAAGAAATCTTTGGTAGTTCCTCTGATGCTGTCTATTCATTCATTTTGACTGTTAATTAATTACTTGATAACTACTTACCTTTTACAGCGATGATACGCCATATTTGTTCATTTTTAATTGTTATCCAAAATCAACACACAAAATAAATGAAAATGATTCCCCATACCCGCTTTGGGGTTCATTAACAAACAGAGCAGCCGTGCAAAACTTCTCCACACACCAATAAATGTCATTGACTTTGCAGACATTAAAGTGACTCCCCCTACAGTCCGAACGCGGCGTAATCTTCCTCCGCCAACAAGTGTTCACATTAATTCTGCTTCCTGTTTGTGGCAGTTGAAGGTGACAACAAAAAGGAGACCAAAGGAGCCAAAGCCAAGGGAGATCAAAGCCAGGCCATCAAAGCGGTGAGTTTAGTAAATTAATCTTAGGTTGCCAGATACACCGCGCAGTATTACTTTCACCTGCTGTCAGCGCTCGGAATATTTAACTTTCCTCTCATACGCTTTTATGTGCACTTTTTCAATCAATTACATAATGTGTTTTCATAAAGATCCTATTTCGGGGCTGCGGAGCATTTCTCACTTCGATTTTTGCGCCCACTTCCTCCACATCGCTGTGATTTAAACTACTATTCATGTGGATGGCTATTGTTTTTCAATACGTGGCATGCTATATGAAAAACGCCATTAACAGAGTATGTGTCTATTTTTCACAGCGGCCATTCGTCCTGCCCCCGAACACCATCCCGGTCAACTCCAAGAACATCAAATGTATCTTTTTGTCATTTTCTAGTCAATATTTCTCTGTTGTTAATGGTTGAGTTTTGTCATTTACTGAAGTTAGTGATTTTTAACTTTGCTTTAAAGATGTGGTGGATCCTTACAATGATGGCGTTTTTGGTAAGACAATGTTGTTTAAGCTTATTTATTTTGAATAGGGTAAGTGCTAAGATGCATAGGACTCTTTGTTTAACTTTGATCAGCCTGTTTAAGCTAATTTGGAACTACAAAATTAACATATTTTATAATTTTACCTCAAACATGGACTAAAGCTGCATTGTTTTTATTTTAGAGGTGTTTTTTCTGACATTTTTATAAGGCAACCTCACCTTTTCATTGCTTAGTCATAACCTATACTTTTACCAGCTCGTCAAAACAATGCTATTTATTGCTTTTTTTTTTGTAAAGAAATACAGTTTATATTGTATAGAATTTAATTTTGGCCTGGCCTCCATTATATTTTCTGTTTCCAGTATAGACTATTATGTGATTATATGTGAACACGATTGAAGTAAATACATAATCATCTAATTATCTCAAAAATGTTTTCAGTCCTATTTCTAATCTACTGTATATAACAATAGCAACACAATTAAGATAATACTGCATTTATTTTAAGTAGTAATAAAGTCAACAAGTATCTATCAGTGAATTTGGGGTAAAATGCTGACTTTTTATAACAGCAGCTTATGGTGGTTGAAATGTTTGCCACCAAAAAACTGTGTAGCAGTAGCAGTAATAGCAGCAGTAGCAGCAGTAGTAGTAGTAGTAGTAGTAGTAGTAGTAGTAGTAGTAGCAGCACATATTGCCATTTCCAATACTCTAGTTTGTAAAAATGCAACTCAAATGGGCCAGACTAATGTGTCTAGTGTTTTTATCAGAATTTCTGTTTCTTGAGTCCTGTATTTTTCCATGCCCCAAATAAGGGAACTAAGAGATTACATGTTTAATCATTAAATAAGAATCTTTTTTTTTCATTGCCACGAGACTATCAAAGGATCCAGATTCAGTATGTTTAATCCTGGTTCAAGTAGCCATCAGATTTATAAGTCATGCACTCCGTAATCTTTTGCTGTAAGCCTCCTTCTCTGCAGCTTGTGTTCGTACTCAGTGTGTTTACATATGTCTGTTTCTCATTATATCCACGTTTTGTGTGAGCAGATGGTACCAGTTTATCCAGGAGGATGAGTGAGATTCTGGAGGCACACCGCCAGCTCTCTGCCCATCTGTGGGAGGGCTTCATGGGCAGCAAATACAGGCCCAGGTGAGTGGATAAGCCCTATTATCAAACTGCCTCCAGAAACATGGGCTTGTCCATACGACCTCACTACAAAATCCACTTATATGGCAAATTTTAAAGGGCCCATATTCCACTGTTTGATCTGATCTGTGTTATAGTGCCATTTCCTTATCACAAACACATTTAACACATAAACCTTACATATTTAGGTGGTTGCATAAACTCTTTGCATCTTAACTAGAATCATTTGGATAATTCCAGCTCTGAAATTGCCAATCTTTTTTCAAACAAAAGATAAAATTCTGCTGTTAACTTCAAAACAACTGCTTCATGACATCACAAAGTGGAACAGAGACTTTTGAGTTTTTGAGATATGCTGTGAATAAAACAAAACATAACTTGGACCATGTTTTTTAAAGAAGTAGCAGCATTAGAACATAACAAATCTAATAAAAACAAAACCATAAGATCATAAAATGGCAATAAATAAGCAAAATAAATTAAAATAAGAAAAAGGCAGGACTGCTCAACTTACTGGTATGCAGGGTTAAAAGCTAAGGGATAGAAGTGGGTCTTAAAAACAGGTTGCAAAAAGGTTGACACGAATTATGACTTGTTTTTAGAATATTTATAGAAAATGATTAGTTTTGACTAATTTAACAACAATTCACAAAGATTTATTGACTTTTTTTCTACATATTTATTCCTGCCTATACACTGTCCTTATTCTGAGATAAACTGCACGGCCAAACCTCGTTATCAACACTCAGTCTAGTCAGATCTCGTTAGATAAGCAAGGCCAGTTAGTACCTGGATGGGAGACTCCAGGGAAAACGAGATGCAACAGTGGAACAGTACCCCAGGGCAGCTGTGGCTACAATAGTACTATATCACAATCGAGTATGGAAAGAATAAATAATGCAAGAAATTGTAAAACATCTTCAGGAAAAGCTCTAATGAATTATCTGCCAGTGTATGTGCATCTGTAATTATTCTCAATACAACTAGTGTTAGTGTAGATATTCTATGTACTATGAAGGTCGTCGGGATTAGTAGTTAAATATATTTTTTTGACTGTGTTAACGATGAGATAAAGTACATTTTCTTGCACAATGGTTGACTTATTTCTAATTATAATCTCTCAGTCAAAAATGTCTCATAATAGCAAAAAATAACATTCTGAATACAACTCATTTTTTTATATCAGTATTATAGCTATTACTTATTATGTACTTGTAGACCCTTGTCATTTCTTTAGTTCTGACATATGTTTTCTGGCTTTGTAGCCCGACTGAGATGGAGCAGCTGCTGTCCAGATGCAGTACCTTCATTTTCCTGGGGATGGAGCACTTCATGGGGAACATAACTCCAGCCAAAATAGCAGCTCTCAATCTGACAGGTAAACTCAAAACGCACCACGCAACCTGCACAAGCAGCTGATGCTTTGCAGTGACGTCATTCTGGGGGTGTTCTGCATGCATTTCTATGGCAGAATGTTCTTCGGAAAGTGAAGCAAAGCAGCGAACTCAGCCAAAAAGGTTGCAACATTATCTGAAAATACATAAATAATAATAATTTAAACAACACATTTTCAGGAAACTGTGATCGATATGAGTTTTCATAGCCTTGTTTTAACAAAAAGCTGAGAGGGATTAGTTTAACAATTCAAAATCAGCTCATCTATTGTAGTTCCAGTTTTTTTTAGAAGATCTAAAAGTCTAATTTGAGAAACAAACCAGATGCAGAAGAGCCTAAAGTCAGAATCACACCCCCAGGATACGCTGATAACATCTGCTCAAGTATCAATACAGTGGAATTATTTGCCCATAAATGTATTTTCATTATTTTCTAACAAAGAGAGGGTAACCACTATAAGAAGGAATAAAACAGGGCAGGTTAAATGCATTTTTTGTTTGTACACCATGCAACTGAAAGTGTTTAACATTTGAAACTACATTGCAATACTTGTAATTCCAAAAAAATCCTGTTATATTTGACATTTTGAGGACTTTTGCAATACCCAGCTGTGGTTAGAGAAATATATTACCACTGCTTAGTTTGCGGAATGAATCAACAATGCACCAACATTTATGAAGCATGTTTGGGTATCTTAAAAAGTTACTATATTAATATTATTCTTACGATAATCAATGACCTATATAAACGTTCTGTATCTGCACATACAGGATTTGTGGTTTGAAATTCCAAGTGATTCTAGTGATGTGCATGGAGTTTAAAAACACAGTGGAGCTCTTCCTGTATTACCACATGACGACAACGTAGAAAAGAGCGTGTTGATTACCACATGACGACAACGTAGAAAAGAGCCTTTTGATTTCGGGTTTGTGTGTTAAACATGCATAAATAAACCAAAACGCAACTCCAGGTATGTTTTTGATAATGGGAAAGAATTTATTGTAATATGGGCTCTTTAAAAAGTAGACACAGTGTTCTCTGATGTGCATTTACAGTCCTTATCTGGTATTTAACTAGTAAAACAACATCCTTTTAAATGTAGTAATCAAAAGATGTTCAGCGATGTTCTTTTTCTTCACTGTGTTCAAAGATCTCTTAAAATAGCTGAGAACAAGACGTCTTCTCTCTAGTGATAATACTTCTTCCTGTTCTTTTTCCTGGGTCCGTGTGAGTCACTCCTGAGCTCTAACTCTCACCTGGAGGTTGGAATAGGGGAGACAATCCAATCAGTTGTTATCATGAGGATATTACAGTAGAGAATAGGGCTGTGTCATAGAACAGCTGCATTCTGACTCCATGTGAGTGCTGGAGCTTTCAAACTTAATGCATTAACTCATATTGTTTTATTCATTTACGGTTCATGTGTTAATTTTTTAATACTAAATCAATAGACGTTTGCTGGGTTTCAGATAACATCACAACATTCTTGGCCAATAATGTTTAACACAGACTGGGGCCGCTAAAGTGAATAGTGTTAGTCATAAACTGTAAATGGACATTGCTAGCCTGCTCGCTGCTTCCATATAGAAAGTGAGCATGGGCGCACTTTTCTCTGTGTCACTACTCATATTAACTGCTGTACAGGATCCTATTTTGCAGTTTTGTCCTTGAATAAATTCCTATTTTTAATATTTACTATTTTTAATCCAAATTCACTCCTATAGCTGCTAGCCCGATGAGCTTCATTTGACTGGAGCTGAACATTGTGGGTGATGCCGCACTCCGTTAGTCCACTTCTTTACAATTCAGGGTGTAACTTTTTGTTATAATAAAGTGAGTTTAGTCAATTCTATCAATGTTCTGGTTCAACATTTGGCAAAGTGCAAAGTAATCAAGAGGAAAACTGCTCATTCCACCATCGAAAAACCACCGATACATGTCTGACTTGACCAAGATGGTGAATTTTGAAATTAATGCCCCATTTGGGACATCTGATACAGACTAGAACAACTGTGGAGATTGCAATGCTGATTCTCACTAAGTACGTGTTAAATAACTGCTATTTTTATCTTGAGTGCATTCATGCTCTGTCCTTGTAATTTCCTCTTATAGATGCCATTTTTATCTTGCCTGTTCAATATACAGAGCCTATGGAAATGTTTTATAATGCATCGCTTTGACCAATCCAAGAAAACCAAATGACTCAGAGTTCAACCTACAGCAGCGTCAGTCATTTAATGAGCTTTCAGCAATTATTAAACAACTGCTTTTATAATCAGGGCTTTGGCCGACTTTCCTTCCATTTGCATGAGCTGTGACATTTAGTATGTAAAACATGACTCTGTAGTGAGGATACCAAAGCACAGTGACCTTATAGTCACTGTTACAGAAGCATGAGTTGGTTAAAAATACATGGTCTTACCTTCAAAAGCATTTCCTCTTAAAGGGCCCATATTTTCTGATCTATGTTATAATTAGGCCTGAGCCCCTACAGGGCGTAGGGCCTATTACTTTTTCAATAGTACTCATCACTGTCAACTGGATACTGCATTAACTGCAGTGTCCTAGCCTCATGCATTTTTGTTATTGTTCACAAGTAGTGGTCAACATTGAGTCAACAGGCTCTGACTTCCAGCTGTATCCAAGCCCCTATGCCAACGGCATGGGCCAAACTGTTAAAATGAATAGAAATCGATGGGTGTCAATGGGCGACCCTGACAGGCGTCCCTCAGTCCCTCATGCCCCCTGCATTAACACCAGTATTCGAGCAACCCATGCCAAAGGCATGAGACATGTATATTTGTTCTTGCTAACATGTAGTGACAAAGGCAACACGAAGCGCTCATGTTCCCCCATCACACCCCTGGCATTAAGTTGTATCCAAGCCCATGGCATGGGGCGTATTTATAACTGCTTAAATTAATGGAAGTCAGTGGGAGGTCAGTGGGCGACCCCGATGAGATGGTGAATGATGAGCTCATAAAAGCTCATCATTCATCATTGACCCCACCCCACAGTGACATCGGGAAAGTTGAGAGCTTTCAAAAAACTTAGAATATCTGGTTCCCATGTTAATGGATGTATTGTTTTTGCTAAAAAATATCAGACAACCTATGCCAAAGGCATGGGACATGCATATTTGTTCTTGCTATCATGTAGTGATCTACCTTGAGTCAATGGGTGAAGCACAGGAAGATGGAGCAAACACACTCGTCATTCATCAGTGACCTCAAGGTGACGTGGGGAAGGTCAAGAAAAGGTCAAAAAATGTATAATATGCTGTTCCCATGTTAACGGATATATTGTTTTTCCTAAAAATATGATTAGGTCCAAGCCCCTACAGGGTATAGGACATATTGCACTGCCGGCAGTATCCACGTAACACATGCCAAAGGTATGGACCATGCATATTTGTTCTTGTTACCATGTAGTGGTCAACAAGAACCTCCTAAAGCCACAATAAGACAGAGACAAGTGACGTGTCAGTGCCATCCTGAGAGTGGCAGGTCGGCCGAGTGCTAAGCACGGCCCACAAGGGCCCTTCAATGCTGCTTGCGGCTTTAATGTCGTTTGAAAAACATACCTAAAGTTGTGTTTTGTTGTGTCGTGTCGTGCATATTTAGGAGAATTTTGAGTTGTAGACGTGTGTAAATGAAACAAAACTTCAGATGTTGATGAGGTAACAACATTATGACATGACTAAAAGCTCCAAGAGTCCATTTTGCGTAACATGAGACCTTTAAAAGTACCATAGAAACGTTTCTGAGACGTGATGAAGCTATTCTGAGTTATATGGATATAATGATTCATGATTACATATATTATACAATGTAGAGAGATTCAGAGCGTCCATTCACTCTGCTCCACAAAGCACTGGACATATATTAGCCTAATGGAGAGCTCAAGCCAAGCTAAAGCTGTTAAAGCCAAGCTGTCAACATGAACAGCTAGATACAGCTGATTGCTAAAAAGTGCAAATATTCATCCTATCAGCGTTAAACCTCAAGCAGTGGCCGATATTTAGTTTTGTCCAACCTGCTGTCTTTAGCTTAACACAGAATTGTGAAGAAAACTGCAAAAAACTTGACCAAGCTGCTCTCTTAAAAGGGCTAAGACTCAGTTTGTAGCACATTTAAATTCTATCAAAATTGGTCCTACTTATCGACCCAAAAATATCAGATGTTTCTCAAGTAAAGAGTAGAGCGTTAAAATGTGTTTTGATCAGCTTTCATAAATGTTGTGTCCAGTTAGAGACCTGCTACTGCTGCTACTTTTCCTGAAGGGACATTTTGAGTGCACTACTTTTTCAAGCACAGAACATGGCATGACCTCTATTTAGTGCTTTATAATAGGGAATAGTAGGAGCGTTCAGCCTCAGCCTCAGCCTTGGCTCTTTTATGGCTCCCAGTGAAGATCTAGTGCCTAAATTCTATCATGTGAAAAACACAAGTTCATTTTAAACTGTTTGCAGTCGCCCAAAATGATTCCTCACTTACTTTTTGCATTCAGAGCATCCAAATTGTTCATTGCAATGCGTTTATAAGTGCGCAGAGTTTTTCAAGGATGGTAAAGCTAACAACAACTAGCATGCTAATCGTATGTGCTGATTTTCAGAGAATTAAACACTTTATAATTAGATGCAGACAGTACACAGTGGACTTATTTAGAACCCGAGCTGCTGATACAATATATTTATAATGGGGCAAGACAAATTTTGCACAAATATAAAAAAAAAAAATTCTATAGCAGTCTCTCCCATGTTGTCTTTGGTCATCACTGTACTCGCTCTTAAAGAAATCTTCAAAAATGTCCTGGCTCAGGATATTATTGACAGTCTGAGCAGTCCAAACTCCCCTGTTCAATCATTAGTTGAGGTCTTTATTCAGACTTTGTTCAATAAATGATGAACTTCCCCAAATCGCCTTTAGCTTTTTTACACCTTCAAAGGTTCTTCTGAGACATATATTCTTCTGCATTTCTTTCAGCGTCCTGTGATTGACAGCAGGACGTTGGGTTTAAACGTAGCCTTAGGACAGACACATGTGCCCCCGTGTGCTAATGCTAACTATAGCTAAAGTGACAGGCGCGTTCACTGTCCGCTCGCAGCGTGCGGACATGATCAGGCCATGAGAGAAGTGGGTTTTCCAGGAAACAATGAGGGTCATGAAGGCACCATCTGCACCCAGGACTAATAATAATAACCTAATTAACCTGATTCAAATGTACTGGGTCTTGGTCTTTGTTGAATTTCAGGACAAATAAAGCAATCAGCTTTTATCATATTAAAAAAAAATAGATAATGAGATGTAATTTTGAGTTATTTCTTTTCTTTAGACTGGGGCTGATCACATGAAATCTTCATATCTTTAGAATTATGTGAAAATTCAAAATTATTTAATAAGTGGTTCTTTATATAATATAATTTTATAAAATACTTTCTGGAATACTGTACTATATTCAGTTTATTGCAATTAATATGAACTTATAGCACAATTTTAAACGCTCTATACCTTTTTTCATGTATTTGAGTAAAATCTGTCTTGCCCCAGTACAGATATATAAAGTTGAAATAAGTCTGCTGCATCTTATCTGCATTTAAATAACACTGCAAACCATTTCAAATGGACCAGTATTTGTTTTGCACGTTTTTGAGACAGTAAATCTCTGGTACGGCACCTTAATTGTTGCATAATTTATTATAGATCGACATTTTTTATAAACTAAAAAGTGGCGTGACTCAAGTAAAGTGATAAAACCCGTAGCAAACTTTCCTTTCATTGTTTAACTACACAATTTTCTTATTTTGATCTCATGCGTAGTTTTATAACTGACCAGTACCAGTCCACTCTGTTCAACACCCCTGAGAGTGGAGATAGTGTATTTATTTTATTGCTCTTGATATAAAAAGCCTCGCAGCCTCACATTTCCCAACAGGAGTAAAAATAGTTTATAAACCTTATCTTTGGTACATTTTGTCTGTTTTCTATCTGCGGGTAAAGAAATGAGACAACAGCCAAAGTCACGTACAAAACACTTTATGGGAATAACTAAAGAATGCAGTTCTATAATCAGATCAAATAATCACATTTTATACACAGAGGTCGGCTTCACATGAGATTCTTTTATAGTCCTTATTTAATAGAGCTTAGGAATCCAGTTTACAAAAGGAAATGTGTGCAAAATGGACTTTTAATAGTTTTTAACCACTGAAATATAGTTTTCCCTTCACATTTACCCACTCAAAGTTGGCTACACAATTCTGTAAAAAACAAAGTGTGATTTTTCTAACAGCTTTTGTACATTTGCGATCAGATTTGTGAGATTAAAAAGTCGGATTCTGTTCTGAGCGCAAAATGTAAACACCAAAAGATTATTTTTCTACAAAAGACCGACTTTGCAGCTGACATTTTACTATCTCTAAATAACTGCAACCTTGAAGATTTGATGCACCGTCTTTTAAAGTGCATCTCTAATTCTGACTTCATTTGGTGGAGTAATACCGGTTGTAAATGTGAATTATATTTTTTTAAACCAATCAAGAAGCAATTTGTGAAGAAAAGTTGAAAAATATGTTGAAAATTACAGAAAGTAGAATTTGATTTTCAAGACTTCCATATTGATGAGAATTCTGTAAAGTAGAAAAATATGTTGAAAATTACAGATTTTTCAGACTTCCATATTGATGAGAATTCTGTCCACAATTTACTTTAAATAAACACATCCCTAATATTTTAAACATGATTTCAACCAAATAAATGTGTTTTTTTTGTATTTGTATTTGTCAAATGATAAGCTCTGTGTACATTTTGGCGTTTTTTTGTTTTTTTTTTCGGTTTTGGCATATTTTTTGGTCACGTTCGGTTCAAAGTTCACATTTTTTAGGAGTTTTTAGGAGTTTGAACAGATCTAAACTACAGGGATAACAGTTTTTATGCAATATACAGTTTGTGGAAGAAATTATGGTACTTCAAAAAATATATATACTGATTGCGTCGTTTCAAATTGCAGTTTCGAAGGTTTTATTTCTGCAGTGTTAAATAAATAAGTCTAGCCTTTCGTCAACCATAAAAATATAATGGCTGAACCCCTTTGATACTTTATGGAGAGGCTCAAAGTCTTTCTCGCTATTTGATCTAAAAATAAATCAGACAATCTACAGTTTAAACACAGCTTTATCCGCGGTACTTTTCCAAATATAGATTCTAAACCGTGTTGTGTAACCTGAACTCAAAAGACTAAACTCCTCTGAAGATTTACGTGACCAAACATGTTTCTTTGTTTAACCTGTTGTACTTTTACATTTTGTTTAGTTGTCTTGGTCGAATTGCTGGAGTGTTTTTAAATCGTGTATAGGAAATTTAATCAGCTCCATCCATTACAGCTTATGTATATGTTTTATTACCCCTGAATGACCAGTGTGTATTTACCCCCTCAGAATGCAGCATGGTCCTTCTCTTTGACCTGGTCCAGAACCGAAAAAGTATCGCCCGCCAATCAGACCTCAACAAGGAAAAGAGGTAAAAAACTTTGACTAGAAAGGAGCAACTGTAAATACGATAAAAGTCATGTGTGCTTTTTTATACAAGCGAGAAATGGGTTCATGCCACAACAGCTATTGGTTTAGTTTTGTTTAGAAATAATTGAAATCTGCAGCAAAAATGGACAAAATGTTTTTAACGCGCAGTGTTTTACCTGCGGGTACTGGTGCATGGAAATTGAAAGTTATAGCGAGAAGAGAGAGGGAGAGAGACAGCGGAGAGAGAGACATCGAGAGAGACAGAGAGAGAGAGACATCGAGAGAGACAGAGAGAGAGAGACATCGAGAGAGACAGAGAGAGAGAGACATCGAGAGAGACAGAGAGAGAGAGACAGCGAGAGAGACAGAGAGAGAGAGACATCGAGAGAGACAGAGAGAGTGAGAGAGGAGAGAGACATCGAGAGAGACAGAGAGAGAGACAGAGAGAGAGAGAGACAGAGGGAGAGAGAGAGAGAAACAGAGATAGAGAGAGACAGAGAGAGAGAGACAGAGAGAGAGACAGAGAGAGAGACAAAGAGAGACATAGATACAGAGAGAGAGAGAGAGAGACATCGAGAGAGAGAGACAGAGAGAGAGAGACAGCAAGAGAGAGAGACAGAGAGAGACACATAGAGAGAGAAACAGAGATACGTAGAAAGAGAGCAACAGATAGAGAGAGAGAGAGACAGACAGAGAGAGAGACAGAGAGACACAGAGAGAGAGAGAGAGACATAGAGAGAGAGAGAGAGAGAGACATAGAGACAGAAACAGAGATACATGGAGAGAGAGAGAGACATTGAGAGAGAGACAGAGAGAAAGAGACACAGAGAGAGAAAAACAGATACGTAGAAAGAGAGCAACAGATAGAGAGAGACAGACAGACAGACAGAGAGAGTGCAACAGAGAGAGGAGAGAGAGAGAGAGAGACACAGAGAGAGAGAGAGAGAGAGAGAGAGACACATAGAGAGAGAAACAGAGATACTTAGAGAGAGAGCAACAGTGAGAGAGAGACAGACAGAGAGAGACAGAGAGAGACAGAGAGAGAGAGAGACATAGATACAGAGAGAGACACATAGAGAGAGAAAGAGAGATACATAGAAAGAGAGCAACAGATAGAGAGAGAGACAGACAGACAGAGAGAGAGTGCAACAGAGAGAGGAGAGAGACACAGAGAGAGAGGGAGACATAGAAAGAGAGAGAGAGGAGAGAGACAGAGAGAGAGAGAGAGACAGAGAGAGAGACAGAGAGAGTGAGAGAGGAGAGAGACAGCGAGAGAGAGACAGAGAGAGAGACAGAGAGAGTGAGAGAGGAGAGAGACAGCGAGAGAGAGACAGAGAGAGAGAGAGACAGAGAAAGAGAGAGAGAGGAGAGAGACAGAGAGAGAGAGACAGCAAGAGAGAGAGACAGAGAGAGACACATAGAGAGAGAAACAGAGATACGTAGAAAGAGAGCAACAGATAGAGAGAGAGAGAGACAGACAGAGAGAGAGACAGAGAGACACAGAGAGAGAGAGAGAGACATAGAGAGAGAGAGAGAGAGAGACATAGAGACAGAAACAGAGATACATGGAGAGAGAGAGAGACATTGAGAGAGAGACAGAGAGAAAGAGACACAGAGAGAGAAAAACAGATACGTAGAAAGAGAGCAACAGATAGAGAGAGACAGACAGACAGACAGAGAGAGTGCAACAGAGAGAGGAGAGAGAGAGAGAGACACAGAGAGAGAGAGAGAGAGAGAGAGAGACACATAGAGAGAGAAACAGAGATACTTAGAGAGAGAGCAACAGTGAGAGAGAGACTGAGAGAGAGAGACAGAGAGAGACAGAGAGAGAGACACATAGAGAGAGAGACATAAAGAGAGACATAGAGAGAGAAAAAGACTTGAGTGATCTTTCTAAAACCTAATAGCAGCATAAATAAAAGATCAGAGGTGTAAGTTTTATGCCACACTGTGGAATATCCAGTAAGAGTCGGGTTTGTGGAGATACAAGCCGCTCACACAAGACTCGTGTGTTTCCATGGAAATTGGGTGAAAAAACAACTTTAAACAACTGAGAGGGTTTATCATATATACCTATGGAAATACATCACATCACAAGTATAACTACTGTAAGTGGCATAGTGGTGAATGGCCTGAGTGTATTGACCTGAGTGTGTTCCAGCCCTGCACACTCGGCTCTGGAGGATCCTCTGCACACCGCCCTACTGCTCAGTGTGGGCGGAGTCGGCTGCCTCGCTCTCAACCAATGGCACAGCAGCTTTCGCCTCAACACCACAAACATGGCGTCTGTCCTGGAGGGTACGTGGACGAACCCCGACGTCTGTCACACACTGCACTTTACCAGGGGCTAATATTATTTATTGCCCCGTAGACACACACACACACACACACAGCTAAAATAAATATTGTTAAAATGTGTTTTTGTTGTAAATCAATAAAAGTCTAGTAGTGAAATCATCAGGTTAAACATCTTACATTACACAAAATTGATTTTTATGAGCCTCAAAAACACACCTCTTTATTATTGCTATTATTATTATTGTCATTATAATTGCCAATAGTGTTGTAGCCTAATCGAGACCAAGACCAGGTCAAGACCAAGACCTCTGAGAGTTGAGACTGAGACCAGACCAAGACTTTTAAAGGTCCAGACCGAGACCATGACCCCTCGAGACCAAATCAAGAAAATCCTTGTAATTTTCTACTTGTATTTGTATTTTGCAGTTATTTTGGCACATGCATATCAATTTTTGTTTTTTGTTTTTTTAAATCTATCTCCATTTGATCTGGTTAATGTTAATTTAGGCTTAAAATAGGCCAAGCAAGCGCCATCAAGACTAAAACAAGCTTGTGTCTAAATGCTCTACAACACTAATACTTTTATTTTTATTAGTCCGTCACAAACCTCAAAATGCTCAATTCCACCTTGTGATGTCATGTAGTGATAGTTTTCAAATGAAAGGCCGCCATGTGCGTTTAGTTCGGTAGAGATTAGCTATTCCAGGGCTGAAATCAACCAAATGATTCTGGTGAAGGCGTGTAGAGTTTGAAAACACAGTGGAGCACTTCCTGAATGACCACATGACATCACAAAGTGGAACAAGGTGGAGTTTTAAACATGTGTGAATGAAATAAAACACAACTCCAGGTATATTTTGGTGGATGAACTAACATTATACCGTAGTAGATCAGAAAATGCCGTAAGAATTAATTACATTTTTGGTATTTTTAAGTGTTTCATGGCAAATAATCAATCCTAACATTCTAAAATCTGAAAAACACCAATGCACAGTTTTATCTGATGACCCCCTTAATGCAGTATGTTTCCTGGCTAGATAAGTAAAATAAAATATATATTGGGGTATGAAATGAAGGGACAAAATGAAGGACAGGCATCAGACCTAAAACCTAGGCTAACTCGATATGCTAGGATTAGGTACCGGGAGATATTTTCTTGCCTCAAAGGGTAAACATATTGTAACATAACTGCATTTGTGTTTCGTAGGTCTTCTTAAGGATAAGCAGACCTCGGGACAGGCCATCCACTCTCTGAGAAAAGCACAAAGCCCAGGCTCCCCCACAGAAAAGATAATTACATCACATGGTACGTTGTATATCGCTGCATTTCCTCACATGATCCTGCTGTATCCACGTCCAACCTTTGCAATATTACGTATGTACTGGAGATACATTCAAATGTCCCTGTTACTTTGTGGAATATCCCTGCTTCTTCTGCGCGTCTGTAAGGCTGAGAACAGAAACGAGAACCTGAATCCTTCCAATAATGAATTCAGCGTGGTTAGAAACCCACACTTCTCGTTCTGGCGTCGAGAACTGAGCCAGAGTTAATACGACGATCACATTTTATTACTTCCTTTTGCAGATCGCGAGCTGAACCTCACGCCCGCCGATTACACCTGCGTTCTGTACGGACTCCCCAACTTTATTGTGCCGTGAGCTTTTATTTCGAGGTATTTGCACTTCCACATGCGGCTGAAGCTGACGGCGTTCGTGACATTTTAATGGATCCTCTGTGCGGTCTTTGTTCACGCATTTGTTTTGCGATATTTTATGTAAATGTGTACAGAAGTTGACTGTAGTATATTGTTCTACATTGACACAAGTGTGAATTTACTTAGAATAAAATATCTTATCTCAGTGATTCTCAAACTGTTGTTCACTCTTCCACATCCATCATGAGCCTCTTCAGGTGGCACTTGCAGCTCTTAAAGCAGGAGTGTCACATTAATTAACATTAAGGGCCAAAATTAAAAACTGGGACTAAGTTGTGGGCAAACTAAGTAATTATTGAAAAATTTCACATGCACATAATACATATTTGAAATGATCTCCAGGTTCAACATGATGTTCATGTCTGTCTTAAAGGTCCACGTTGGACTATTTTCTGATCTGTAATGTTTGTTTCTTCATAAACAGACCTGGAGTTGTGTTTTGTTTCATTCACATGTTTAAAACCCTGCGTATTTATGCTGTTCGACTATCAAACAGAAAACACTCTGTTCCACCTTGTCATGTGATAATACATAAAGTGTTCCACTCTGTTAATCTCCATACACCCTCATTAGAATCATTTGATCATTTGAATTTCAGTCTTGGAATAGCAAATCTCCACTGAACCTCCAGTCACCAGAGCTTATCTCAACCACGTCTTCTATTACCCAGAAGCCCTGTTTATATGATGTATACCAACAACACCTTCCTCGTCAGCTCTTGATTCTGGGTGGCCATTTTGGTTTGGAGACCGAGCCCCCACCCTGACTCTGACCACCAATAAATATCATTATCTTATTCCACTGTTGTGGTGTTGTCTTTGCCAGTGAGCTGTGAAGTTAAATGCCGCTGTTAACTACCAAAACTACCATTTCCAGAGCATTTTGAGCTTTGGAAAACATGCATTTTTACTTTGAGCAGGGTCGCCTCACCACAGACCTGACCTGTAATTTGGCTTGGGTTGCATCACTTGCTTGCCCCATACACAGATTAATTTAAAGCCATTCCATGGAACATTGCAGGCAAAGAATAAACATCTCCATAAGTAGGTGGCCACCAGAAAAGTTACATAATGCCTCTTT